>PVJO010021810.1:0-29257 GCA_004026905.1 Hystrix cristata | reverse complement strand
TTTTTTTGGCTGCACAGCTAGGAGAGTCGTTTTTGCAAAAAGAATTTTACCACTGGTGGGGGAAACCTTGAAAATTCTCAGAAATGAATATTTTTAGTCTCCGTAGTATTTGCTATTAACTCATTAAGATTCAAATCATTCTCTTTTGAAGCACCCACTCTGTCCTTAACCTAGCTGGTAACAGATTTGTTATTCTCTGATTCGTAACTGGGGTGTGTGTGTGTGTGTGTGTGTGTGTGTGTGTGTGTGTGTGTGTGTTTAGCATTACTGGGGACTGAGCCCAGGCCCTTTGCTCTGAGCTACAGCTCCAGAATTTTTTTTTTTAAACATCTTAAAATTTTGAGACAGGGTTTTGCTAAGTTGTTAATATGCCCCAGCTCAACTGGGCATAGTGGCACACAGCTGTAATCCCAGCACTCTGGGAGGCTGAGGCAGGCACGTTGCAAGTTCAAGCTCAACCTGTGTAATTTAGCTCTTCAGCAATACCCTGTCTCAAAATTAAAATTTAAAAAAGGCTGGAGATGTAGCTCAGCGTGAAGATGCTGGGTTCAATCCCCAGTACAAAAAAAAAGAAAGAAAAGAAAGAAATTGCTTAGGTTGGCCTCCAACTTGTGACCCTCCTGCCTCAGTCTCTCAGAGTGCTGGCATGTACCGCCACGCCTGGCAATGCTTCTTTTATTAGGTGGCTCCATTTTACCTCACTGGTGTCTTGAGTTTTAATTTTTCCTTCGTCTGTTATCTAGACCAGCACAGTCAAGCGTAGGTCTGCAGATGACCCAGAAAGAGAAACTCCTTTGCCCTGGAAAACCAGAGGGAAAGCAAGAAAGAGTGGAAATGTCTCAGACAGGAGCACTGTTAGTGTCTGCGATCTTGGTGCGGTGAGTGGAGCTTCCTGGGGGTGAGGACAGCTTCTTGCTCCTTGCAGGAGAGAAGAAAGTATCTGAAAGTGAGGCTTCCCTGCACCCTTCCCTCTTGCCTCTCCACTGAAATTCCTATTCCCCGGGCACAGGGCCTCATCCGTTTTTAAAGACATCAGCTCATTAGCTCACCCACGGGTGACACCACCCGAGCAGGTACTGTGGGGAGGGGCAGACGGCCGAGGCCTCAAGCCAGAATCAGTACCTCTGTCTCCTGCAAGCCGAGGAGCAGCTGCTCTCCCTCCTGCCTGCAGACTTTTATACCGCAATAGGACAGCTCTGGGGAGCTCATCTTGCAGGCGCTCTGGGGAGTAATCATCTAATCACATCCCGGGCTGCTTTGAGGCACTCATCTGGACCCAGTGCCTCCCCACACCCCGGGAGCCACTTTATGAGGCAGCAGCCAGGCCCCATCGAGCTGCATTGCTTAATTAAAAGCAAATTCCTGAGTAATTAATTTTTTTCTTTATTAAAATTTTAAATTTTATTTTTGCCTTCCCATAAAACCTCCAGCCACCCAAAGAGTAAGGGACCCCCCAGGGTGTCAGTAGAGGCAGCTGAGATTGACAGCTAGGTGCTGGGCTGGCTGTCCGGCCTCTTGGGGTGGGGTTGAACCGAAATGGCAAAACCATCCCCCAGGCCGATCCTCTGAGAGCTCGGACCAGGTGCTTGGAGGGGAGAAGGGGGTCCCTCCGTCCCAACCCCTCCCACCAGAGCATGGATGCTCTGCGCTGTGACAGACCCTTCAAAATGCTGCCACGCTATTGGGGCGTCAAGTCACTGACCTGCCCCAGGCTGCCTAGTGCGGCCTGGTGGGTCCCTGGGGCGGCCCCATGTCCCCCTCCCGCTGGGCCAGGGGCTGCTTGAGCCTTTCAAAGTGCATTCTGACCCCCAGGAGAACCCAGCTGGGGACCAGGGCCTGGGCTTCCCAGTGCTGCCCATTCTTCCCAGGGTGACTCTGGGCCCTTCTCTCTTTCCCTTGGGCCTGTTTTCCCTGAGTGAAGAAGGGACAGGTCCTACTTGCCTCTCGAGGTGATGAAGGGGTCAGAGCGCAGGCAGAACAGGGGTGCTGGTCATAAACGGTGAGGTTGGGGCCGGCAGTGCTCAGCGCGCATGTGCCGAGGCCATGCTCCATCAATACATAACACACCCTCTGGGGTTGGTCATGGTTCCTGCCTCAGAACTCCTTCCCCAAGGCAGTCTGTGGAGGCCAGAATTTCTCTTCTCACGCAGGTCCTAGAAACCCTGATCTTCCCCTTTCTTTCTGTCTAGCAGATGGCCATAAAGGGATTCCGTGACCCACCCTTGTGTCATAGTAGGTCGTAAGGCCCTCTTCATTCCGCAAGGGTCTGGTCCCCGGCCCTGGAGGGAGGAGGGAGGCTGCAGAGAGGCCTTGCGGGGTCCCTGCCCTCAGCACTCGCTGTAGATCACTTCCTTGGTGTCCAGTGCACACACACCTGCAGCCCAGGTGAGCCTCAGCCCTGTCTTCCTGCTGGGCCTAGTTTGTCGGAGTTCTGTATGGTGGGGTCTGGGTCTTGATTCCTGCACATAAGGAGGTGCTTGCTTTTTCATCTCAACTCTCAGGTTTTTCTTTCCCTCAAGGGCCCTGTAGGGAGCAAAGGAACATTCTGGAAGGATTCGGGTCACCATCATGATGCCCCATTTCTGGCTGGTTGAGGTCATAGTGTTTTAGTTACTTTTCTTGTTGAGATGAAATACCCAAAACCCACAAGTTAAAGGAAGAAAGGTTTGTTCAGCTCACAGTTTGTAGAGGTTTCAGTCCATAACCAGCTAGCTCCAAGGCAGGGTGGCCTGGCAGATAGGCATCGCAGAGGAGAAACAGTTCATGGCGGGCGGAAGGTAGCAAAGCAAGGGGCTCTAGCAGTTTCCTTCTGCCTCTTTACTATTCTATCTAGGCTACCTGGTTTAGGGATGGTGCCAAACCAATTAGTGGACTGATTTAGTAATCACCCACCCTTAATCCTAGCACCACACCGTGAATCAATCACACACTCTAGCTCCAGCCACCTCTGAAAAGCCCCATCTATGACTGGATGAGGCTTTGGGGGGACATCTAGCTAGCTCTCAGCTACACAGGGGAGTAAGAGAGGATAGAGAGGTACAGGGTGACGTGGCCCCTCCCTGAGGCTCAGCGCAAAGGCCCTGCACCTAATCCCCAGTATTGAAAAAAAGTGAATAGATCCATGTAGCAGATTAGATTAAGAAGCAGAGCCTCTTGAGAAGCCCTGAGGTCCTGCCTCAGGCATCTCCCAGCCTGCTGTCTCCAGGTTAATAACCACTCTCTGCCTCCCATTACCCTCCTGGGATCAGTTCTGCTGGCTTTTGGATTTTTTTTTTTTATCAGCAGAACCAGAAAGTATGCATTTTTGTTTCTTCTTTTTCTCAATGTTATGTCATTGGGTGTGGCAATAGTTTGTTATTTTCACCCCTGTGTAGATTTGCATTATAAGAATATTCTACCCTTCGTTTGTCCATTTGTTCAGGTTGAACATCTGGGTAGCTTACGGTTTAGGATGTTATTACTAGTTCTCTAGCACTCGTCTTTGGGTGAAAACTTGGGCTGTGTCTGAGGGGTAAATATCTGAGAGTGGAGTTGCTGGGTCAAAGAGAAGGCATTTTTCAGCTTTCTTAAATAGTTTCCAAAGTGGTTGAGTGAATTTGCCTTCCATAAACAGTGTAAGAGGGTTCTAGCTGCCCCAAATTCCTGCTGTCCCTTGACATTGTTTTTCCTCTTTCTTTTGGCCATTTTTGTGGGTTTATAATAATGATGTATTATGCCTTCAATTACAATTTCTTCAGCGACCAACCAGGCTGAGTACTTCTTCATATATTTATTGGCCATTTGGATCTTTTGTCCATTTTTCTATTGACTTGTCTGCTTTTTCCTCACTGATTTGTAAGAATTTTAAAAATATATTCTAGATATGAATTTATTGTTGCATATATATATAAAATATCTTGTCTTACTCTGCTTTGGGGTTCCTCTCACATAAGGCAGTTTTGTTTTTAAATAAGAAACAAGGTCTCATTGTATTGCCCAGATTGGCCTTAAACACACAATTCTCCTGCCTCAGCCTCCTGAGTAACTGGGACTATAGGTATTCACCACCAGGCCCTGCAAGGCAGTGTTTTAATGAAAAAAATTCTTAATTTTAATATTGAGTAGTAAAGTCAAATTAGAAATACATGGTGAGCTTTTTGGCTGTTACATGGGTCTTTTATTTCACACTTCACGATTACGCCTTCCTTAGTCCAGTTATCCAGATGTGTCTCACTTTAGAAATGAGGACTTTGTAAAAATTATGTGTAATATAAACTTCTTTGGGTTTGGGGATTTAGCTCAGAGGTTAGAGTGCTTGCCTTGCGAGCACAAGGCCCCGAGTTTGATCTCTAGCACCAAAACAAAAAAACCAAAAACCAAAACAAAAACCAAAACAAAAAAAACTTCAACTCAAGCTACATTTTCCCATAGTTTTTGATTTTAAAAATGGGGATGAGACTTCTAGAAATAGTTGCATTCCTGTGAAACAGTGAAGTCACCAAGAGGAAGTGGCAAACCTTTCCATGACAAGTCCTGATTCTGCAGGGATGAGTATGGCTTACACCAGGGTACACACGAGGCATAGCTCGTTCACAGAACTGCAAAGAAAACAGAGTTCTCTCCCCTGGCAGTCCTGATTGCCTAAGACCTCGCCTCCTGGGATTGCAGTTTCTGTGGAAGAGCTGAACCCGAACACTTTCCCTTCCTCTTATGCCTGTCATCGCTCGGAAATAAGAGCCAAGTGGCCAACATCAGCCAATTTCAATCAAGAGCAGAGATCTCTTACTACTTCGGAAAGAGGCAGCTTTTCCTAGAAAATTTAAGGGTCATTCATTAGCATCTACAGAAAAACATTCCGGGAAAGAGACTCTGCCAAAAGCTGTGTTCACAGAAAGGAGGCCTCGATTGCTGGCCACACTGGTCAACCAAGGAGCACCAGTGGGCCCTGGAGAGTGCACATCAGCATAAGCAGGCAGCTGGAGGGGCTCTTATGTAGCAGCTCAGCCTTTCTTCTCTGAAAAGTCAGCAGGGCCTGGCGATAGCCTAGAATCACCCTGCTTAACTCGGGTTTGTGTATGTGTGTGCGTTGGGAGGTGAGGCAGGGGCTTCAAGTCAGAGATCTTGGGTTCAAATCCCTGCTGTTCCTTCTTGCCAGTTGAAGACAGGTTCCTGAGACTCATGGGTGCACCTGAATGTTGGCAATTGCAGTATATGAAGGGGTCCCATGTGGGGTACACTGTGAGGTACACTGTGAGGGTCAACTGATTTGTCAACTTGAGTAAGAGATGCCCAACTAAATTGGACCAGCATAGCTCTGAGTGTGTCTGAGGAGATTCATTGAAGACAGAATACCCACCCTGGTGGCGGGGGCTTGTTGCCTGAATGTTATAGAGGGGAAAGGAAGAAGGGAGGTTTGCTTCTGTTTCTTTGGAGGAGCTCCAGTCTTTGCCTTCACTTTGATGTCGTCTCCTGGCTTCCAGAGCAGACACTTCAGCCTCCAACTCAGACTCCTCAGCTTCCAGCACAGACCTTTCGGCTTCCTGATACAGACTCACACGGGACACTACACTGAGCTCCAGGCCTTTGACTGGATCCTTCAGCTCTCCAGTGCACAGACAGACCTTTTGCACGCTTCCACGTCTGACTCTGTGGGCGGCCACTGTAAGCCAATCTTGTGAATTCTTATATATTTGAATACCTCACATTAAATCTGTTTTCTAATAAGCACTGATTCACCCAAATACCCAGCAGTGGGTCAATCCGTGTTAGCTCTGTAGGAGGCACTGCGGGTGCCTGGCCCACATCCTGCCAGTTGAAGTCCAGCAGTGAGGCTCTGCATCCATCTCCCTGAGGGCATCCTCCAAAGCTCCGGGACACACTTGTGTCCACCTGCACTGCCATGCAGAAGTGCCAGCAGATTGGCACCTCCTGGGACAGCCATAGCAGCTGGCCCTGGTGGACACACTGCCCACTCTCTCGCCCTTCCGGTGGGGCCACTGGGCTGGGTGTGCCATGCAGTATCCGGAGTGCCCCAGTGGGATAAACTGCCGGATGACATTCTCTTTACTGGCGCCTTCCCTTTTCTCTCCCTCTCCATTGCCAGCACTTATCTGTACTTCCAGAACGAATGACTTGCATTAGAATTCTCATTTCAGGGTCTTTCTGTGGCCAGGCCTATTAAGGCAGTTATCTCCCCATCTTGTCTCTGTACCCCAAGCTACTGGATTGGCAAGAACTTGTTATAAGGGTCATATTGCCACCCCCAGCCCGCTCCCTAAAGCCAAGTGTACCAGAGCTGAAAAGACATCTTTGTCCACTGATTTCACTGCCCAGCATCCTTCCTCCCTGGTGGCGGAAGTGCCTGTTTTCTCTGAGGAAACACGTCTCTCGCTTCGTTCCTCTGCCTGAGAGAAGACTGATCTCCGTCCTGGCCTTGCGCACAGACGTGGTCTGAACCCAGCTGGTGGGAGCGCCGCTGCCCCAGTTACGGTTGGTTCAGGGTCCTGCATGCACTCTACCTTAGCCAGCGAAGACCAGCCTCAGGCCCTTTGTGCGTGCTGCTGGGAAGGAGACACCCTTTACTCTGGGGTGTTGAGCTGGTCAGGGAGGAGCCAGATGTTTCCCAGGAATGGTTGGCAAGAAGGAGCCCGAGGAAGAATGAAGACTAACACAGGAGGACATAATTGAAAGGAGAAAGACAGTTTCCTGGTGATATCTCCGAGCCCCTGAATCCAGTCATGTGGGAAGTTATGATTGCTGCCACCCTTTTCTCTTACATAGACCCACGTATCCCCCGTACATTTTTTGTTTTAAAGCATAGGTCAGTTTTGAGTTTCTTTCCTGCGCTTTCAACTGACTAATACATAGTTCAGTCTTGCTTAGCTTTCTGATCGGCAGGAGGGGATGTGTGGTTTGGGTTGAGACTTTACACCTTTCTGGGGTGTAGTTTCTTCGCTGGTAAATTTGATGACAAACTATGACCTTCAAAGGTTGCTTGAAGAAGAAACGAGTCCACATCCTTTATCAGTTAGTATTTTTTAGCTGCAAGCAGCAGGAGCTCTGAACCCGACAGGTCTAAACAAGACAGAATTTATCTCACATAACAGGAAGTTGAAAAACAAAGTTTCAGGGTTAGTGACTTAGTGGTCTGGCCATGTCCTCAAGAGTCTCGTGCCTCTCTGCTCCTCTGCCTTGAGGTCATCTTTGGGTGGTGGCTTTCGCTCAGACTGGCTTCAGGTCCCCAGGTAGAGGCTGAGTACCTGGCTTCTCATCTGGAAATGTATTGTCTGGAGGAAGACAAGAGATCTGTAGGTTCTTTAGTTCTATGCTTCATTCTTAGAAGCAAAAAAATCTCCTCTGGCCCCAAGTAGAATTTTGTTAAAGGTCAGAATAAACTAGATTATGCGGCAGTAGCAAAATTTCTCAAAGCATCAATGATATAACACAGCAAAGCTTATTTTTTAATTATGCTACAGGCCATGGCAGGTCAGTAAAAGGGCTGTCTTACCCAAGGCTTTGGGGGCCCAGCCTGAAGGAGTAGGGCTGTCTGGAATATTGCTGGTGACTGTTCAAAGGGAAGAGAGTTCTAGAGGGTCTCACGCCAGCAGGTAAATGCTCTGGCTCCTGCTCATGACTCATGGACCAGGGCTGTTTTTTCGGCCCTGCTAAACCACAAAAAGACCAGGAAATAAAATTTTCCCCTACTGGAAATGGTGAGGATTGGAAATACTGGGCGAACAGCACTAACAATTGTTACAGCTGCCCTCATTGGCCAGGACAGGGCTCCGTGCTCCTTTCTAAACCAAGCCCTGAGGAGGAGCTGGGGTTGCCACGACTGTCTGAGAGCCACTGTCCGGAGGGTGCATGGTGCTGGCCATTCACCACAAAGTGCGCCATGCAACTGTAGCCTGCAACTGCAGCTCTAAAGAGAAGTAGGCACAGTGAGGATGTTCCTACTGGGATAAGGCAGGGGAGAGGTATGGTTGGCTTAGGGAAGATGTCCTTGGCCCAGGCTATCTGGGTCCGCATGGGGTAAAACGAGACCAGGTTTTCCACTAGGACAGATTCTCCAAAGCGGACTTTGGTGCTTGGGTGAGTGAATCCCCTAAAAGTGCCCAGGGACACTGGGAGTCCTCGAAGGCAGGGCATGGGTGGCTGCTCTGGGCACTGGAGTGACATTGTCCCACATGTTCCTGGGTTCACTGGTGATTTCAGAGAAAGCAGCTCTGTTTGTGTAGGGTTCTAGCAGAGAAGCAGAGCCGCTAGGAGAACTGATAAAGGGTTTATCACAGGGATTTGATTTTGTCCCTCATTCCAGCCCAGTGGTCTATAGGAAGCAGTTGCTTCTGTGTTTGGTGTTAGAAGCTTGAGCCTGCAGTGAGGGTGGAAGGAGGAAAGATGGATGTGACGTGGAGCATGCAAGGACAGACTGGACCTCCAAGCCAGCCTTTTGCTGTCTCCCAGCCTCCAGTTTGCCCGGGAGCATGTCTTTTGGGAGAGGCCAGAAGCTTCTCCACTACCCAGGAGGACTGGGCAGGAGCTGGAGGTGCTGTGGGCCTGGCTATTGCCTGTGCCAACCTCTGAGCTGGCGGAACCACCCCAGTGTGAGCTCATAGCACTCGGTGCCCTGCATGGACTCTCTAGAGCACAAAGAAGCCTGCTTCCTCACTTCTGCCTTTCACAATGCCTCTGTGGCCCAAGCTGCCCTTCCTGGGAACCGCGCAGGTCAGGGGATGCTGGGAAACGAAGTTCCAACTCAGGCGGGTCGGCTGGATACCTCTGCAGGGACCCCTGGGTAGCTGTAGCTTTTCCTCACTTCAAAAGCTCAGGAATGGACATTTATTACTACTGATTATCGTATTTGCCACTCAGCATCCATATTTCCTTCATTTTCTTTTATTTTCCCTCTCTTCTTTTCTTTCCCTCCCTCCTGTCTTCCCTCTCCTTCCCTCTTCTCTCTCTCTCCCTCCCTTTTCTCCCTTTCTTCCTTTCTTTCCTTTCTTCTCTCTCTCTGTCTCTCTCTCTCTTCCTCTCTTTCCTGGCAGTCATGGAGATCAAACCCATGGTCTTTGCACTGAGCTACATTCCCAGTCTTTTGAAACAGTGTCTGGCCTTGTGATCCTCCTGTCTCAGCCTCTCGGAATGCTACCATGATAAGCATGTATTACTACATCCGGCACCTCCCTACTTTTACTTATTTATTTATTCTTATCTCCTCACTTTTTAAAGCAGCACCTTGATTTCCTTTGGAGGGATAACTGCTTTCCTGGCAATCCACCCAAAAGTTGCCAGGACAGAAGCACGTGATCCAGCTAGGCCCGATCCATCAGTGTCCTGTGTGCCCTAGTCGCAGCATAGGGATGACCTGATCCAAATGGTCAAATCGGGGCAAAGGAATGCTGACACTGGAGGAAGGGATACCAGGAAAACACAACAAAACAAAACAAACACACTCATTTCTTTGCAGCTAGAACGAAGGGATGTGGAGCTTGCACAAACATCTTGAAACTGTGGAGGATGGAGGATGTACTTGTCTGAACAAGGAGGCCACTCAGAGCAGAGTTATGACAAGACAGAAGTGGTTCTGAGGGTGTTTCCGCCTCCGGATCAAACCATTCCTGAAGGCAGATATACTGTGATTCTTTATTTACCAGGGATCCACTAACACCCTTTGTAATTAACCAGTTTGGGCTGGGTTTTATGTTATTTGCAACTATAACAGTTGTGGCCACGGGCTAAGTTCAATGTCTCCTGGAGAGGTAATTCAGAGCCCTGTCCAGTGGGGCCATGGTGGAAAAGACACAACACCATGTGCTCCCCAGCCAGAGCCATCGAGGGCTTCTGAAGAAGGGTTGAGGAATCACGTAGAGGGTAATGGAGTCCCCCACCAGCCCTGACAATCTGTGGCACGTCAGGCTTGTCCCCTCCCTCCTCTGGGCATCTTTCTCTGTGTACACACCTGTCATTGTCCCCGGTGCCTCGGGTTGCTACAGAACTTCCTAGAAAATGGACCCGATCCCATGCCCGTTGGTGTCTAGAGACCTCCATCTTTACACATAACACAAAGAAATTAGAGAAAATAAATGACCTGATATAGGCACGATGCACTTTGGTATTATATTTTTCAATCCATTCTATTTCTTTTTAAAATTTTTAACATTTATTAGCTTATTTATTTTTGGGTTTTTTTTTTTTGAGACAGATTGTTAATATGTAGTTCAGGCTGGCCTTGAACTCACTGTGTAGCTCAGACTGGCCTCAGTTTTTTAAAAAAAGTGCTTGTCACCACCTGCTATCACACCCAGTAAACTTGTTATGTGTAGTTTGGAAACATTAGCCCAAAGCGCTGTTGCTGCGAGACGTTCAGTACGTGCGTGTATAGTCCTGTGTGCCGTGGTCAAGGGAACTCTCTCCAAAATACAGTCCCGCCCCAGAGATGGCCTTGAAATGACCCACAGAGGCCTGACCATCTGGCTGTGGGAATTATTTGCTGATTCACTTATTCATTCTGTGAGCACCTGCATCAAGCCAACCTTTGCGTGGAGCCCTGGAACTCAGGTGAATTTCTCAGAGTTCAAGGTCAAGGAGGCAGACAAATAATTTGTAACGTAGTACTTTAAAGTCGTGACAAATCCAAGTCCCTGGTACCCAGGCTCCGGGTAGAAGGGTGCCTGGCCCTGCCTCTGCCCTGCGTGTGGCTGTGGTCAACCTTGGAGACCCAGAGGATGAACGAAAGATGGCGAGACATGACTATTTCCAAAGCCCAAATTTTTCAGACTGGTCCTCGGAAGGCATTCGACAACAGAAAAAGCCAACCAGAGACCCTACTCTGTGCCTACTCTGTGTTACTTCTTACAGCACGGACTCCCACAGGTGGGTGACTTGCCCAAGGCCGTGCCCATTAAAAGAATAGAGATCCCAGGAGCTTGCCCCAGGGTTTCTGTGTTGGCATGGGGATGGCAGTGAAGTCTGGGCTTTGGCTCTGTTCTGAAAACCCCATAGGTGATTCTACTGTGCAGTTTGGGTTAAACAGCACTTTGCCTAGTGTAGATTCTTCCCAAGCAAGGCCGGCCCCACCCTTCGCTGCAAGGCCACCGTGAGTGGGAAGGACAGGGCTGGCAGTTGCTTCCTGCAGCATGGGAATGCACTTGGCTGTGGAAAGTCCGTTTTGTTCCCCGGCACTGGGAGAGGGGATTGACGGAGTCAGAGTGGCTGGGATGCTTTTCCCTAGAGGGTGGGGATTATCTGCTTTCTGAGGGGCTGACAGGAGCCAGGCTGCTGCACACTGAATATATGTGTTGCTTCAGTGTTAATGTATTGAAACCTAATCCTCACTGTGGTGGTAGCTGAGAGCTGGTGGATCTGCCGGGCATGCTGGCACATGCCTATAATCCCAGCATTCTGGAAAGTGGAGGAAGATGGATTGCAAATTGAAGCCCAGCCTGGAAAATTCAGCAATTTAGCAAGACCCTGTCTCAAAATAAAAAATAAACAAAAAGGGCTGGGGATGCAGCTCAGTACGAAGGCCCTGGGTTCAATCCTCAGTATGGCCACAAAAAAAAAAAAAAAAAAAAAAAAAAAAAGAGGCGGAGTCTTTGGGAGATAATGGAGGTGATTAAATCGTAAGGGTGAATTCTCAAGAATGGGCTTGATGAGTGTCTTAGTTACTTTCCTCTCATTGCTGGGACAAAATACCCAATACCCCAAATTAAGAGAAGAGAGGTTTATTTAGCTCACAGACTGTAGAGGTTTCAGTCAACAACCATCTGGGTCTGAGGCAGGGTGGCAGGGCAGACAGGCAGAAGGCAGCAAGGTAAGCAAGGTGGGGGTCAAGCAAGGGAATTGACAGGCTTCTTTCTGTCCCGTATAACTTGCCCAGGCTACCTGCTCTTAGGGTGAGTACTACTCCCACCCTTAATCCCAGCACCCTTAATCCTAGCATCACATCCTTGATCCCAGCAGAACTATGCCACACCAATCAGTGGATTTAGTAATCACACACTCTAGATCCAGCCACCTCTGAAAACACCCTGCCTGTGACCACATGAGGCTTTGGGGGAACATCTAGACACAAACCATAACAGTGAGTTTATAAAAGAGGCCCCAGAGAGGTCCCTCAGCCCTCTGCCATAGGAGGACACAGTGGAAAGATAGCTGTCTGTGAAGAAGTGGCCCTCTGCGGACACCAGACTGGCCGTTTTATGTCCCTGGGGGTAGGGGTAACCCTGGGGCTTCTCACTGAGCTACGCTGCCAGCCCCTGTATTTTTATTTTGAGACAAGATCTCACCAAATTGCCCAGGCTGGACTTAAATTTGCAAGCCTCCTGCCTCAGCCTTTCAGGCACCTGGCAGGCACTTTGATCTTGGACTTCCCAGCACTCGAGAATGTGAGAAATAAATTCCCATTGTTTATAAGGTAACCAGTTGGAGGTATTTTTGTTAGAACAGTTTGAGTGGGTAAAGAAAGAGGTAGAATGTGGCAGACCACCGGGGCAGACACCCAGGGACCAAGCCTGAGCTGGTGGGACTGGGGTAGGGTGATCAGCTTCCCTGGCTTGCCTGGGACTATGATAAAACCAGGGAAGTTGCTGGCAGACCTGGTCAAATTGATCCTCTTATTTGGAGCCAAAGGACAAGAGGGACCTGGCATGAGGTTGGGCTGTGTGTGCTGGGGACTGGGAGAAGCACCTCCTTTGTCTCCCCTCCAGGCAGGCCTAGGCTGTTACCTTTTGGTTTCGGGGGTAGGAAGGCAAGTGTCTGAATGGTGGTACCTCTGCCATCTGACTCGGGACTCAGCCTGAGCTGCCCTACTTCTGGGAGCCTATGAGCCCTTCCATCTTCATTATTTAGGGCCTTGACTTACCTTTTACTCAACAAAGCCAGAATGGGGATGCTACCATAAAGACCCTGGAATGGGGCCCAAGAGGCTTGGCAGGGCCTCCTCGGAGAAATATAAGCCTCAGTGAGCAGACCGTAACTATCATTTACATTAATTAGGCAGCGGATAACAGGGTGTTCAATAGTTATTGCAGTCTTTAAATTTTGCAACAAACACCGCCCAGGAGCCAGAAGCTGGCAGGGGTTCATGCCTTGCAAAAAATAGTTTTGTTCTCCTGGTAATAGGGCTTTAAATTCAGGGGGAAAGGGAACCTCCTTCAGGCTCCCGAGCGATGGCCAATTCGGGGATAGCAGCCCAGCCATGTGTCTGCCCACTAGCTGCTTGATCCTGGGTGGATTAACCTGCGTCCTTGGCCAGCGGATGGGCCACCGTGCTGACTTTTTAAGAGTTACTCTGAAGTTCCACTGGGAGTTTGGGCATGGAGGAGACAGTACTGAAAAGCACCCAGTCAATCCTGTTTGGAAGATGATACTGCAGATCTGGAGCAATTCAAGTTTTCAGATGATACTACACATGGGAACTTTGTTCCTTGTGCTTCGTTTACGATGCTTATTTTACAGAGGACACTGAGGCACCGAGAGGTGGTAGCTTGCCTAACGTTACAGCATCAAACCAGGCAAGGACCCAGCCCTCCAGGGCCCTGGTTTCAGCATGGCCATCTCCTTCCTCCTTTCTGGCTGCCCAAGGGCTCCTCACACCCCACCTGCCCATTCCTCTTCCAAGACGACCTTGGTCACAGTCTTGCCCCTGACTATGGCCTGCTGCTCTTGGCTGCCAGCCCCTCATCCACCAGTTGGAATGGCTGGCACCAACTCCTTCTCCCCACGTGGGCTGCTGTCCTTCAGGCCACTTGGCTGTGACTAGATGGAGTCTCAAGGGGACAGGGGCTGTGACCCTGAGGCCTTGTCTGTGGGTGCTGTATGCAGTCACAAAACTCTGTATATTCCCTATACCAGTGCTGGTCAGGCAACGGAGGTCCCTCACAGGCCACATCCTCCTGTGGATCTTCCAGCCTTTGCTCTGGCCCCACTGGCTCACTCCTCCAGCACTGCCCACCTGCCCTGGCTTCCTGCTCTGCCTTGTCCAGGGCCTGAAGCCCCAGCTGCCTCTCAGGGACTCTCCCCTCCCTGTTCCTCTGCAGCAGGCTCCTCTGCCTGCCGACTCCAGTTCTCCCTAGCTTTGTCCCGAGCTCAGGTCCCGAGAGAAGCTTGCTCACCTCCAGACCTGCCAAGGTCTCTGACATAGGCACAGTCCCCTCCCTGTCCCACTCCACATCCCACAGCCCCTCTCACCACCATTCACTGTCATACTTATTAAACTGGGGGCCTCATATGGGTGGGGACTAGCACATCTATGACAGCCACACCATAATGACTGAAGTATGGCTGAATTCTGGGTTCCCAAAGGTCCAGGGCAGAGAAAGGGCCAATATTTTGAGAGACGAGGGCAGATAATAAAATTGTGAATTTGGTGACACTGAGTCTCATAGGACTCTGGGTTTTCTTGCCTTAAGTCTGTAATTCTTAGGCAAGGGCCATTAGGGTAGCCAGGCACTACCATTAAGAAGCTAGATTGCTGGAGTGATGCTTAAATGACTTTAGATACCTATTAAGCATCCACATAACAGACTTAATGGTTCTCTCACAAATAACATTTTAAATTGAAGTATAACACACACACTGAGAAAGAAGACTCATCTTGAGTTTATAGTTCTCTGTGTTTTCAGCCAGCAAGTGCCATGCGTTTCTAGCCCCCAAGACAGAGTCGCACCTTCCTCAGGGCCAGATGCCAAGAAGCTTTTGGGTTCTACTTGTAAACAGCAAGGGCCCCGCAACAGGCTGCCGGTCTCCGGTGGACACAGCTCACAGGGCTGGGCTTTACTGCTGCCTCTACTTTGAACACAGCCACTGGTGTGTGTTTGGGCAGTGGGGTGCTGGCAGATGTTGGCTCACCCCTGCTTTGTGCATGCTGTAAGTGGTTGTAGTGTGCACACTCCCATCCCAGCGGGTTCCAGCTGCCAGTGTGGAATTAGGAAGACATGGGGGTCACACGAGCCCCTCCAGCACACCACGGCTCAGGGCTTGTGTGATCATGAAAGGCATTAGAATCACACACTTTTGGGACACAAGGCCACCTACTGATGCTTCCTATCTCACACTCACAGCAAGGCAGATTTCTGCAGGGCAGGGCCATTAGCAGCACTATCCGCAGCCTCCTTCCGCCCTCCTGCCTTCTCTTTTGGCAAAGGGTACAGTTTAATTTGCGTAGATGAGAGGTGTCTGTAATAAACGGCACACCTCTTTCTTCATGTCCTTTGTTGTTGGAATTGAGGTACAAGAGCAAGTTGAGCCTTGAACTTGGGTTTCCTGACTCTCAATGCTGGGAGCACACCTGTCCCCACTTGCATCCTGGGATTTAATGGGTAAAAATGAAGAGTAGAGAAACGCTGGCCCACGACACCCCGCTGCCTGTGGAGTGCAGACACGCAGCTCTCAGGAGCAGGAGGGCCAGGGCCCGTCGACGCAGGGTTGCCTTGCCCCTGGGGGCTCTTGCGGGCTGGGCGCCTGCCAACATGGAGGGGTGGAGCGGCGTGCTGACCTCAGGATAGGGGGCTGCTCTGTGTGGACAAACCACACGGGCCCTGTCTGGGCCAGACTGGAGGTCATGCTGACTGCTGCCACAGCTGGTGTGTGCACCAACCCTTATTGTCATTAATGCCACACCTTTGGCTCATTTTTTGAGGGGGGTAGACAATAAATATTTACTGAACACACAAAGCACTGTTCTGTATCATACAAGGGTTACAGTGGTTACAGTGGCAGCAAGACAGGAAACATCTCAGTGTTCCTGGAGCTTACATTCTAGTGAAAAAAAAGACAATAAATGAGTAGAGATTATGTTAAGTACGAGAAGGAATGCAGAGGATAGAAGATGGGTAACATGATAGAGATTGGCAGGGGAAGAGGGGCCTCGTCAGGAGTGAGACTTCCAGCTGTAGAGAGCTGGGTGTAGAAGAGGCTGCCTTGAAACTGAAGGTTTGGAAGAAAGTCTCAAAAAGGAGGAAAAGTGAGTGCAGCCATACAGAGTGGGGCAGGGGCACAGAGAGGGGCTGGGCGGGACACCGAGGAGGTGGGCTGAGACTGGTGGAGGAGCAGGCAGGATGTAAGGCTCAGGTGCAGGATTTAAGCTGAGTTGGAGGCTGCATGTGGGTTTTCAGCAGAGGATGGCACAATCTGAGTCATGCTTCACAAAGGTCCCCTCAGCTGTGTGGCTGGGCTGGAAGCAGAGACCTATAAGGGGATGTGGCTGAGACTGGGGTGACGGTGGGGGTGGATGAGGGCTGCAGAGGGGAGCTGGGAGGACAACGCTTCATGCAAGACTGGATGGCGGTACAAATCCAAGAAAGCTATCAAGGATGGCTCCTGGGATCTCCAAATTACAGAGTCACTGACTGAGGGTGGAGTGGATCTGCAGAGGAAGTCAGGAACTCTGCGTGCAGCCTGTAGGGTTAGGATGACTATTAGATACCCAGACAATGACAAGGGGGAAGTTTATGCACTTATCACAGGTCAGATGTGCTTCTAGATAACTGAGGATCAGTAGCCATCAAAACAAAGTCATTGTCGTCAAGGAGCTTCTGTTCCAATTGGGTGGAGGAAGACAACAAACAGTTACATATCCGGCTCTGGTCTACAGTATGATTTTGAGATTGTAAGTGAATATGGAGTTGTGGAATCCACTGCTGTGGAACCAAAAGCTCCGAAGATGGAAATCAGGAGCATCCCCACATGTAGGGTTTGGAAGAGGAGGATCCATTGCAGGGCATTAGGAGGAGTCAGGGCAGTGGGGAGAGTCAGCAGTGCGGGGATGCAGAGATTTGCAGGAGGAAGGAATGGTTAACTGTTAGAAGAGGTCAAATGAGATGAAGATGGAAACTGACCATCGACTCTGGAAACATGCATCGTTTGAGTGAGAACTGTTCAGTGAGGGGTGGAAGCAAAAGCGATGTGATAATGTTCCGTTTCATTCTGTCTCATCCCACTCTGCCCACCCACCCCTCCCCACCCCACCCTGTCCTCATCGGTTCCATCACACCTGACCCATGATATCACATCTTGATCTGTGATGCCATAAATAGATGGGTTGAGTCCCTATGTCCTCCACCATCTTCTTCTCTCACCACCACCCGCCCCACCCCAGCTCAGTAAGATGGACCGGGAGAGAAAAGCTTTTCTGGAAAGGGTGTATGAAGGGCAGGTCTTTGCTTCTCAGAGGTTTCTCCTACAGCCAGAGTATCATCCTTGGGCAGAGCTGACACGGGCCCGGAATGGTGAACCCTGCTTGGGGCCTCCTCCCTGGGGTGGCAGCTCCAACACTTCTCTGTGCACAGCCCATCTCTGCGCCTCTCTGCTTAGCAGTGCTCGTCCTTGCTTCACAGCTCAAGAAAAATTACCAAGAATGTTATTGACTCTAATTTCAATTTGTCTAGCACTCTTGTTAATGATGTCTATTTAAGACATCCATTAAAGGCCCATGAGGTTAATTAAATGGACAATTCCAATACGGTTCTATTAGAACCCCCTCTATTAAATTAATATTATAGACATTTAACAGATGTCTTAATGAGACATTATAGCTAAGAAATGCAAACTAAATTAATGCTAAAGCCATTGTCCAGAAAGAAAGCTTTTTACCACAATTTATGGCTTTGGAGAAATGCTCATGTTTACTCTTCAGAACCCAAGAGATCAGTCATTTGATGACCTTTTCCAGCATTCAGAAAAAACTGGCCTAAGCGTTTCAAATCTTAAATGACAGTCCAGATGTCAAAGCTGGAAGAGGTGTTAGATACTATCTGGGGTCCACGGTCCTTAAATATTAGTAACTGGAAGAAACAGCTGGAATCTTAGGTAAACACAGCTATCTGGGTTCCGCCCTGAGGTCTGATTCAGTAGGTCTGAGGTGCAGGCCAGTACCAGGCTGCTTTGGACAGGCACCCTGCTGATTCTGGTGTGGAAGGTCCAGGACCCCATTCCAGGAAAACCAGTTGAATGGCCCCACTTGATAGATGGTGACATTGAGATCCAGTTATCAGGATATGGTGAACTGACCACCAGATTTCCACATCCTGCCTCATGAGTTTGAACTCTTTGTAGCATTTCCTGACTTCTCTCTTCTCCCACTGAGTTGGTTAGAACCCCAGCCACCGCCCGTGGGATGGAGAATGGCAGCACATCCCCCTTCCCCCTCTCTTCCTGCCTGGCCCTGAGCCATCTGGGCAGACCCTCACAAGCTTTCCTCTGACTTCCTGGGTGCTCCACGATGACTCTGCAGGCTCCTGCCCTGAACCTGGGCGACTATGCTCTTCATATCCAGGTGCCTAGATCTGGAACCGCCTCCTCCCGAGAGGCCTCCTCTGCTAGCCCTGCCCACTTGCATATCTCTTCCCCCTAGACAGACTGCCTAGTGGCCCCAATGGCAGAGAGAGGGAGGCTGAGTTCAGCTGTTTGCAAAAATAAAAAGAACCTAGCATACCTGGACCCAAGTTTCTATATAAGCAAGTCATGGAATCCAGCAGAAATAGGAGCTCAGCAATTGTGCTGGCTGAACTGGTTAGTGGTCCAAGCACCCTCCAGGTGAGTGTCTGAGGACAGGGCCCAGGGTGGTACTGGAGCCTTCCCGGGAAGTACAACCAATGTCCTTGTTGGGAAAACTTTATGCGTTAGGGGTAGATTTGTGAACCTAACCCCTCGGATCCCCTGCCAATTCACACATCGACTCTAACCTCCAATATGACCATACTGTATTGGAGGTGGAGATTTAAGGAGATAATTAAGGTTAAATGGGGTCATAGGGTAGGGCCCTAATCTGTTAACGTGTGTCCTTATAAAAGGAAGGGACAAAGGCGCCTCCATCCTTGCACAGAAAGGACAATGAGGACCCTGAGAGAGGGTAGCTGCTTGCAAGCCAGAAGAGGCCTCATCAGTAACCAACTCTGCTGGCACCCTCATCTTGGATGCTCCTTTCCAGACCTACTGTGAGGGAATAAATCTGTTAAGTCCCAGTGTAGTATTTACTCATGGAGGCTTGAGCAGCTTTTACAAGGGGCATGGCACATGCACACTGCCCTCATTTCCCCTCCGGGTGCTTTGTCCTTCTCTCCCAGAGGCTCTGGCTTGTCCTGTGAGCTCTGTGCTGCAGGTGAATCCTCCACACAGTCAGCCCTGGCAACTGGAAAGTGGCCCTGAGGCCTGCTCAGAGAACAGTGGGTCCCTGGGCTGACATCTCCCAGCCCTGCAGCCTCCTCCGTCTTATCCTGAGGTGTTACCACTCTCCCCAGGAGCCTCTGTGGCACTTTCTCTGGGGCACAGGTTTCTCTGGTGCATGGTTTACATGAGAGTGATTTAGTTCTGTTGCACATGGGTCCACATGTCCAAGGCTTCAGCTAGAGTCCTGACTGAGTAGAGACAGATCAGATCACCCAGGATCACAATACTCTCCATGATCAGGGCTGGAACCCTGCGGGCCGGGCCCTCCTTTTTCCTGCCTCTGCCTAGGAGGTTGGTAATGGAAACAGAAGTACATCCTGCAAACAGGCCAGCACAGCAGCAGCTCTGTGGCAGGTAAGCATCCTCACCAAGCCTCCTCTGGGAAGGGGAGAGAATCTACAAATTACATAGCCACTCACACAGAAACTTGAGTCTGCGCCAAATGAAAAACAGATTTCACATGGCAAGTGGTACCAACAACTTTTCTGGAAAGCAACTGTGTATTTACACAACATTTGATGCCTTTTACACTGCGGAGGGTGGGTAGGAGCGCGATGCTCGGGAAGTTATAGCACCTATGCTGCTACAATGTGGCACTTCAGATGCTCACAACCGAAGCCACTTTACACTGAAGACACAGATTTCCTTGGTAGGAGACTAGGTGATAAAGGAAGCATGTTATGTACTTTAGCAGAGTCTCTTTCTCATCCCTGCAGTCATTCTGAGGGGCCCAGTGCTGGGGCCAGACTACTGGGTTCAAATCCTGGCTCTTCCTTCTCGGCAGTGAGGCACTGGGCAAGTGATCGTGAAGTGGCCACACCACGGGGTGCAGTTGTCAGGCCACGTCCCTGTTCAAACTGGTGCTCCGACTTAAGATGTCTCCTGGCCTGCGTGGGCACCACAATGCTGGCGCCAATGACAGTTTGTTAATGGTGGGAGAGCAGCGGGGCCTCAGCGAAATCCCAATGAGCAGGGGAGGGACGGCCGAGCGGCTGGGCTGGTCCATGGGATACGGGTGCACTAGGCCAGTCCGATCCCCCGTCACAAAGGTGTTTACGCTTCCCTCCAGCATCGTTTTTCCTCCAGTGCAGAGCCTGAGCAGGAGATACTGAGAAAGCCAGGTCTCTGCCACTGCTGCTCCTCCTGGCCTGAGAAAAGGCATGTGAATTTGCCGTCTGTCACCAGGAGTGACACCTTGTTGGTCAGCAGACACTGGCTTTTAAGGAGAGGGGTGGCTGGTCTTCTGAGCTGTGTTTCTGACCTATGTGGCTTTCCTACTAGCAGTGCTGGAAGGCTAGTCTCCCCCCAGGTCTCACTCTGGGGCCAGCCTGCATGTCCTCTGAGGCTGCACAAAAGGACCTCATTAGGTGGCCTTATAGATGGACGGCAAGAGCTGGAGTCAGCTGAAAAGCCAAGTTTCTCAAAGTAAGAACAGACCTAAGATGTCAAAGGGGGCCATATTTGGGGACTCTAGCATTCCGAGCCGGTCAGATCATGGAAGGAGATGCAGTGGACATACCTGCAGAGCTAACCGAGTCAGAAGGGAGGATGCTGTGGACAGTACTAAGGACATGCAGACCTGGTGTTCTGCCTTAATGGCCCACCCCAATTCTAATTCTACAATTGAGTGAGCCTTAAATCACTTAGCAATTTCATCATTCACTCCTGATAAACATTTTTTGAAACAGGAAGGTGTTTCAAACATGCTTGAAACAGGATGCTTGAAAATATGTTACAGATACATTGTACCTCTATGCAGGGCAGCCCCTCATAGCTAGGGCAAATGAAAAGCATGATCCTGGGGGTCCCCTTCCTTATCAACCCAGGTGGACTGCAGGAACAGGTCCTTTATTTGTAGTCTGTGTGCATTTTATTAGTGCACAAATGACTGACTTACCATAGAACATTCAGAAAACTCAAAGAGTATGAAAAAGAAATAACGTGATAGTCCTTTCAAGTCACCAGAGTTAATCCTGATGTATACTCTGCCAGTCTTGTCTCTCCACAGGAGCATTACAAACACGAAGGTCACATCTTCGTGTGTTATTCAGTGTCCTTGGCTTTGATTTCCACTGGCTGGAGCTGTCTATAACTGAAATCTTGTCATTGAAGCGTGTGTACTTACTGTGTTTCCAATTTCCAAGCGCCATGAACAGTTGCCTTAGGTGGCAAAGAAGTCACAGGTCAATTGTTCCTTTTCCTTTGAACTTCTTGGCAGACCTCTCACTTGACCGAAGCTGGAATTTGCTCCCATAAATGTAGGAAATAAAATCATCGATTTCTACCGCAAACACACAATTTAGCTTGGGGATAACTGAAAAAAAAAAAAAATGGGGGAGAAAAAGAATGAGGAAAAAATCCAGGCAGCTAGTTAATTTCTATGTAGAATGTTATTCATAAAATGTTTATCTTAAAAAACAAGCTACTAGGAAATGGGGAAACCCACAAAAGCGATCACAGGTTTATGTGTGGTTATTCTGCCATAAAGCCCACTGATTCACTTTCTAAATATAACTTAACACCTAACTTTCTGGGTCAAAAGCTATGAAACAAATTCCCAAAAACAGAGGCTCCCAGAACCACTGCAGAAACAGGTTTTCCCACATAACTTTCGGCTGGGCTCTTGGCGTTATGCTCAATGGGGAACTTTCACATCACTTTCTGAGGTTTACAATGTGAACAAAAGAATACACAGGAAAATGGAAGGAAGCAGCAAGACAAATCCAGCTCCAAAATTAAAGGAACTAGGGTGTAGCTCAGTTGTAGAGCATGTGCTATGCGTGAGACACTAGGTTCAATCTCAAGCACCACCACCAAAGAAGGGTTCCAAAACCCTCCAAATTTGTTAGAAGCCTCTGGATTTGTGGGAGACCGAGAGTGTCTGCTCAAGCAACGTGGGCTGGGATGGAACCCAAGCATCAGCACAGAGTGCAGTTCTCAGAACTCCAGGGACAGGCGCTATTTTGGTTTCCGCCCTGCTACCTCTTTAGTTATACTCCTTCTGGAGGTGACAACCTTTAGCAAGTGGAGGACCCAATCCTGGGGCCCAATCAGACCCAGTTTCCTGAGGCTCAGGCGAGCATGTCTCCCATGCCCTGACTGTTCGAGTTGGGGCTGCCAGCTCTGTTCATGAACGCCACCTAGGAGAGCCAAGGGGCCAGTGGTGGTCCCAGCAGGCTTGGATCAGAGTTGGTAAGTATCTGCAAAGCTGGGCGTGGTAACACATGCCCACAATTCTAGCACTCAGGAGGCTGAGGCACGAGGATTGCTGCCAAGTCTGAGGCCAGCTTGGATTACACAGTGAATTCAAGGTCAGCCTGGAATATATGGCAAGACCTTATCTCAAAAACAAAACAAAACAAAAAACAAACAAACAGAAAAACTAAACAAAAAATCACCAGACACAACAAAATGAAACAAAAAAGTATCTGCAATCTCTCGACTCTGGACTCCTGGAGCCTCAAGGAAAGCAGCAGTGGGGAAGGCAAGGCCACGATGTCCCCCAGAGACATGGCTACTTACCTTTCAGGCGATCTTCTTTGGTGATAATCTTGAAAATATGCTTTGTCTCCTGTAGAAGGATTCCTGTTACACCCACATATGAGGGGCATTTGGACTTTGTGACTGCAAAAGAGAAAGGCAGCTGAAGGCTCAGGTGTCTGTGGCCCTGGCAGAACCACAGACTGTGGGCCTCGGGCTGGGGACGGTGGTCCCAGCTTCTGAGCTAGCAGAGGAAGGAAGACAATACTCTGAGGGCAGAGGCGCCACAGCCGGCCAGCAGCCAAGTCGTGGGGCTGTGCAGTCTCTGGGCTGTTCCCACGGCTGTCCTCTGGAGGGCCTGCGGCTACAGGGATCTCGGGCGGTGATCTGGGGACAAGAGGACATGCACGTGCTCAGCACCACCAAGGCCCGAAGTCTGGCTGCTCTGCGGGAGCCAAGGGTCACCTGCAGGGCTGAAGGAACATCTGCCCACCCTGAGTCACTGAGGCCTCCTGAGCTCTCGCTGGAACGTGGACTGGGCTGCAGAGGTACCCAGCAGACAGCGATGAGAGATGAGCCAGTCGCAAGCCCTCATCTGTCCCGAGCCCTCAGTGCAGGTGACCGACAGTCCCTGAGCACCTGCTACACGCCAGCACTGCCCTAGGTATGTTCTGGGGCACAGTACTGCCCGAGACAGTCCCGGATCCCGCTGTCACAGAGCTATGTTCTAACGGGGGAGGGTAGTGTGCGGCAAACCACGGGCAACTACATTTTCTGATAGTGATGAGTGCTGTGAAGAAAGCAAGGACAGAGTAAGGAGGGTGGACAGGTGACCCACAGTAATGGTAAACTCGAAAGAAGTGACATCTGAGAAGAAATCTGAATAGTAAGGAGTCAGTATATGAACAAATGGGAGAACTCTCTGGGTAGAGAGAAGGAGCAAATGTGAAGGTCCCGAGGCAGCGTGAGGCCTAGTGTGTAAGAAGCAAAAAGAAGACCACAGTGGTTAGACTTGCTACTCAAAGACACTGAAGAGGCCTTGGAGGCCTCAGGCAAAATCTTACTCTAACAGGATGGAAAACTGCTGGAAGGTTTAAAGTAGGGAAGGGATACAATCTGATTTGTTATAAAACCTTCATTCTGGTTGTCTAGTCCGGGTTGGGGGAAACGTGTCAGACGGTAGAGGCTTAGGCAGCTTCTGAAGAAACCCAGAGATGGCTGAGATTTGGGTATTAGGATGTGCCAACACATTAGCGATGAGGATTATGAAAGAAGAAACATGCATATTTTCTAGGTTTTTGGCTTGGACAAACAAAGTAAACAGTGGTTCCACTAAGAGACGGAGAACGGCAGGTGAGGGCTGGTTTGAAGGGAGACCAAGAGCTCTGTTTTGGACATGATGTCTGAGGTGCCTACTAGACTTTCAGGTGGCCAAGTGCAGTGGCCAGTTAGACGAATGAGCCTGGCATTCAGGAGGTGGGCTGACACTGAAGATGTCAAGTTGAGTGCTGTCAATCACAGCTGACACTGAAAACCAGGGGAGTAGATGACAAGGATTATGTTCAAGATTTCCACCCAGGGGAGCACTAGCAAAGTATGTGTGGAAGGTGCACAAAGACCATTAGTGTGTGTCCATCAAAGGGCAGAATGGGCCAAGATGGCTGTAACTATCTCCAGTCCTCAGTGCTGATGATCTGGAGAGACCTTAAGAAACCTGCATGGTGAGCCCCAGCACCCCAAGGTGGTTGGAGAGCACATGATCTCCAGCAGGTGGAGTCTACAGCCCCTTTCAGCTTGAAGAAGCTACAGAAGACAGAAACCTCCACTCCCTCGGTACTCCATAAAGAATTATGGGGATCTATCTCTCAGGGGAAAATGAGACAGATTAGGGCATCTGGCTGGGGAAGCAGGTGGCCTGTTAATTACAAGATCCCAGAATACATGCACAGACCAGTTTCTAAAGCCCTGCACATGGATTTCTTGAGAGAATTTGAGCAGGTTTTCAATAGGATGCTTAGACCTGATGTCAGCCTGAGGGGTGGGATCCCAGTACCACCTCTCAGGACCCGTATGTAGAAGTTCTTGTGGCTTTCCCCGAGATTTGGATAGTATGAAAGGACACAGACGCCATGAAGAGCTTGCTATCGTGGCTTTCTTCAAGAGAGTCCATCCTGCTTTCTCCAGGGTATACTTTTATCTTGCTTTTTCCTTTCACTCAGCCTGAGCTCGCTCTGCAGAGCTAGTTTCTCTCTCACTCTTTTTACTTTTTCAAATGAACTTTGCTGTCATTTAAAAAAACAAAAGAGAAACCCATATGGCAAGGCACATCACGTCTAATACTGTAATACAAGTGCTATGTTGCCACTGAGAGATAGTACTCTTAGGCAAATTACCTGAAATAATAGCACCATGAAGATCCGCCTTTAACAGCTTGGCCTGAATCATCTGTGGCTGCCTACAAGGTAAAGAGAAGCCCTAATTTATACCATGACAGAGAGTTCTGAATGAAGCAAACAGGTCTACAAACGTCTGCATCCAGGCAATGCAGATGGCTGGTTCCTAAGGGGGCATTCACAGTGATCCTAAGACCTGGGATCTACCCCAGCAGGTGAGCTTCAGAAATACAACTCACGTGTCTGGCTTGAGGCCATTGCACAGGTCCCGGATGTACTGTTTCCAGAGTTCATGAAGAGGGAGAAAAAGACTGTACCTGTGATAAAGCCAGAAACAGGTGAAATGTTAGGCAACACTGGCTTGGCATTACAGTGTCTAAATAGTACAGAGCTTGGCTTGATGCCAAGAATGATGACCTGGGAAAGTTAGGGACTGGGTGTAAATCCTAATTCCCACACCTCAGTTTCCTCAATGGTAGACCCTTTTGAGGCTAAGTTTCTGCTAATAAGAAAGGAGGCATGGCCCTTCTCTGCCTTGTCATGCTTCCCTCTGGCTAGATGCAGCCACAACGGCTGGAGCTCAGGCAGTCATCTCAGGCCTTGAGGAGTACCTTAAGGTGGTGACAGGCTGCCTGCATCCCTGGTGTCTGTGGGCCTGCCTTCCTTACTAACCCAGGC
This sequence comes from Hystrix cristata, assembly GCA_004026905.1. NCBI lineage: Eukaryota > Metazoa > Chordata > Mammalia > Rodentia > Hystricidae > Hystrix > Hystrix cristata. The sequence goes on along the minus strand of PVJO010021810.1, from coordinate 3,560 downwards.
TACTGTTCCTCTGGACTTTTCTTCATGAGCAAAAAATGAATTTAAGCCACTGATATGGTGAGGTTTTCTATTACATGAAATTGAACTCAAGCCCTCAGGCCACAGGACCCACTGGTTGCCATGTGGGTGCTTATGAAGGTAACAGGTCTGTCTGGAAGGTGATCAAGCAGGCTGTGGGGAGAACAATGAGAGGAAGCAGGTGACAGGACCACAGAGGTTTTCCTCTGGGGCAGTTATCACTCGTTTTGGTCCCTACGGGGAATCCATTTACATGAAATCCTAGCTTAGAAAACAAGAGCCCATGGGAGAGGAATGGGGAAAAAAGCAGCAACAAGATATATCATGTACAGGTATGAATCTCCTATGATGAATGTTATCACTATGTACATCTAAAATGTACCATTAAAACATAATTTAAAAAAAAACAAAACAAGAACCCAAGTTCAAGTCCCAAATGAGCTACCTGTGAGATACCAGTAAGACACCCTGAATAGGCAATAGCTGCTTTCTGTGCCCCTGGTCCTACTGATTTTGTAAGAGGGGTGACTGACAAAGTGACAATACTTCGTCTTCTGGGATGTGGGAGGCTATTTGCTGACAGATCTCTAGGAAAAGCCTATAAACAGTGCCCAGACGTGCAAACTCAGACTGTTGCCAAGAAGGGTAGCGTCAGTCAGAGGGAGGAAAATGCCCTCCCACAAGAGTGATGCATTCCTTCTGGAAACTTCCGAAATGTGTAGGCAGCATCTTTCCCTGGCAATAAAACCCCAGTGGGTGATTCTGTCTAGTGATATTAAAAGCTAGGATATATATATATATAGAGAGAGAGAGAGAAAGAGATATATATATATAGATATATGAAGAAATACCAGTTCCTCCTTTCAGTCTGAGAAAGCCAAAAGACAAACAGCCTGTTGCCATGGGCAACAGACTCACTTATGGCACGATCTTATTAGTTAAGGCTGGACTGAAGCCAAATAATAAGAATCCTTAATCTCATCATGCCTTGCTATTGAAAGCAAAACCCAAACAAAAGAGGAATTGGTAAAGGAAGGTTGCCCCCTTGTGGCAGAGGACGGAGAGGCACCCTACTAAGCCACTAGGCTCCCAAGCCTACACAGGACCAGGAAGAGTAAGCCAGGCGTTAAGTGTGGGCAAGGCGGCACAGGAAAGGCAGGAATTACCTCTGTTGCTCTGGTTTAATGTCAAAGAGCTGCAGATTCCTCCTCTCCCTGGCAGAGAGGCCTTTTGATTTTTTTTTCTTCTCCTTCCGCTTCCGGCGAGTGAAGTACTCCAGAATAACGGCCTTGCGCTGTAACTGGTTCTCACAGGCCTGCTGGCTCATACCCGGCACACTCCGCCTCAAGAAGGCACTCACAAAGGCCTCCGCCCGCTGGGCTCCCAGCTGCTGCACAGTGACAAGGTGATGTGGAGCTCACTGCTCTGGGCTGCCAGGATCCCTGGTCCTCCCACTCGCCACTTCTGAAACCCACCCTTCACTGATCCGACTGTCCACCCATCAAGCTCACATGATCTCTCATCTGTCAAGCATTTGCTGCCCACAGCCTCCAAGATGTGAATGTCACATCCACATGCAAGCATGTGACCAGGTGTCCCACATAATGACCATGTCAAACAGTGACTTCCTGCCTTGCTTCTCTGAGGTTATTCTTTTTGTTGTTTTTTGAGGCAGGGTCTCACTATATAGTTCAGGCTGGCCTTGAACTCATATGTAGCCTAGGCTGGCCTTGAACTCAAGGTGATCCTCCTGCCTCAGCCTCCCAAATGCTGGGATTACAGGTGTGCAACACTATGCCCAGCTCTCTGAGGTTGTTCTTTGAGGACTGAAAGCCTTATATTTGGAAGACTTCCCTCACTGTTGGCAGGAAGGAAAGTCTGAGAATGTATAATACAGACACTTAATTAGTTATGACCCCAAGAAGGCAAACTTGAAGTAGAACCAAACCACGGCTGTAAGGGAAAGGATCCTAACACCAGGGAAAACAGTAAATCCAGGTGCTCCAGGGTGGGCCAAGCCTAGGAGGAGGGATCCTGACAGAGCCCCCATCATAATCTCTTTTGCTTGGGTTCCCAGTGCTGTGGGCAGTATGGTCATTCTCTGAGAGGTCTGCTCCTGCACTCAGAGAAAGAATCAAATGCATCTCAGGACTTTCACTACTCTCCAACACAGTACAGCAGTGCCAAGTTACTGTGACAAACAGGCTCTGAGAGAAGACTTCTGGGCATAATAATGATCCTGAATGTGTGTAATTCTTGAAAAACCCCCAAGTGTCATTACTTCTCAAGTTGGAGTTCCAACAGTCTACTCTTCAACAGGCCTCTGCCCGTGCACGTGCCACCATGTGGGCTGTGGGCGGTGCTCTCTACCGAGGCCCTGCCTCTTGCCTGGGCCTTTATAGCACTAAGCAGACTGCAAACACCAGACTGAGGCTAACTGACACCTTGAGGCTAATGTGTCAATAGTAACGAAGACCTCTCACATGGCAGAGAGCGAGGGGATGAGAAAATATGAGGGAGCTTAAAGAAGGGACAAGAGAACGAAGTCTGTTTCAACTTTGGATCATTAGGCGTTAACTAAAAATGAATTCATCATCATCATCATAAGAGGACAATTATTTAATCCTTTTAAATAGCTAGGGGGTCTTTTTCTCATGGAGAAGCAAAATAAAAGTATTCTGATTTCAAGACCTCTACTTCAAGGGTACACGCTCATTATGAGCCACAAGTGGAGCTTATGCCCAAGGGACAGAACACAATCTCTTAAGTTCCGCTTAAGAAATGTGACCTGTGTGCTTTTTTCAGAAGTGAAGGGGGCATAATGACAAGGTCAAATGATGGTGCTAATCAGGGCAGGTTTTAGGTGGGCATGACCTAGTGCCCCTACATAGTGGGAGATGACAAAATCAAGGAGTCTAGGTTTACTAAACTTGACTTTGGCACAACAGGAAAGTAGACTGCATCTGGGAATATCAGTACAACACAAACCTTGATGGAGCCTAAAAGGTTTACAAGAAAAATAAGGAGTAAGACATGGTAAGGGACAGCTAAACTGGTACTACTGGCTTAGATGTCACTAAGCACTTTCTGCCAGCACCTCTGTTGCTCTTAGACTTCCTGCCAAGGATTGTACCTGAACATTGTACTCTTGTGCTTCCTTCTGAGAAAAAGCATGATACACCACACCTGGGGGATAAAAAAAAAAAAAAAAAAAAAAAAAAAAAAAAAAAAAAAAAAAAAAAAAAAAAAAAAAAAAAAAAAAAAAAGGAGAAGAAATGATTAATTCCTGGTGAGTGTGGCTACAAGACCCAAGACTTTTTTAACTATAAAAATAAGTATGCTTACTCAGAAAATGGGGCTGGTATGAAAAAGCAAAGCTTCAATGCTTTCTTGGATGCCTGGGTTTTGTTTTGGGGGTGGTGGCGCTGGGGATCAAATCCAGGGCCTCAAGCATGCCAGACAGGTGTTCTACCACTGAGTTATACCCTCAATGTTTTGGATACCTCATGTCCTGCTGCCCTCTGGCCATGTCTATGCTAGCA
>PVJO010021809.1:0-29248 GCA_004026905.1 Hystrix cristata | reverse complement strand
GCATCTTAACTGAGCGATAAGTGTCTATCAAGAGCTGAACAATCTGTTACTTCTATACCCACAATCTTTACTCGGACCGCACAGGGACTTCTGGAGCAAACTGCACTATGCACAGCTTCATGCATTGGCATAAGGCATTCCTGTGTCTTAATGTCATTGCACCTTTCTTCATTTTGTTGAAGCCCCAGTTGGAATTCATTTCAAATAGCACCTCCTTTAAGTAACTTTTCAGGAATCCCTGCTCTCGGGACTCCCTACACTGGGTTCCCTTAATGCCTGGTGTATAGCCTGCCAGCACTGACCACACTGTAAGCTGCTTGTTCTGCTCCCACCAGAGGACCACAGCTGTGTCAGATTCGCTTTTGTGTTTCTAGTGCCCAACTGAGGGAGTCAGCACCAAGCAAGTATACCAGCCAGGAAATGGTCAGGAAAGCCACACTTGCTATGTTCTCGGCAGGAGTGTAAGATAGGAAACTGTTTAGACAGGTGTTGAAGGGCTGAAAGAGCAAGAAGAACACACCGATGCAACCCGGGTACAGTAAGTGCAGGATGTGGAGACCTACTCCAGGGCTGGGGGAGCAAGGAAAGAGGCAGATCATCAGAACCTAGACACTCAGGAAGGCTCGCAGAGCTGCCCAATCACTGAGGCATCTCTGAGTACAACTACTAGGCTGGATATGGAGTGCTAAAAGGAGCTAGAGCCAGAACCACTACTGCTGCCGGCTGGCACTTGTCCCTAGCTGGGGTAGCAATGACAAGTTTGGTGAGAAAACCTGGAAGGCCCCCTTGTCCAATCTCCTCTCACTGTTGCCTCTTTGCAGAACTAAGAGCAGACCAGCTAAAATAACTGTCATGGTCTACCCAATTCTAAAGAATTTCCTGAAATATGAGCATTTCAATGCCAAACTGGGGTTGATCTTGGGAAAAGTGGGGCAGCTGGTTATCCCAGAGCCAGCAAGCTCTAGCAGGGGTGCATTTTGCACAGTCCTAGTCCCGGAATCGCACACTAGACTGTGGAAGGGTGGGCTTGGAGCTAAGATACAATTAGTTAACAACTGCCACAATGGAGTGAGCAACTATTGTTGCTTGGATTAATTAGTACATCGTCTGGATGGTTTGGGGGATGCTAGGAACTGCGGGACTCAGTGTTGGGAATGCAGTGGCCAGTTTGTCACCAGTTTATCACATCAGGTTTTGAGCCAGCTTTTACTCAGCATTGCAGAAGACTGAGCTGTTGCATTATTGTCTCTTAAGCATTTGTGTCTGTCGGTAGCTCTGTTTAGACCTGCTATCTTTATTGTCTCTGGAGCAATTCATAGGTTTTTTCTAGGGAATCAGATTCCAGAGTTCCCCAAGTGGGTCTTGTGCACATTGAATATTAGAAATCTTAGCACAGAGCAGAAGTTTTCAACTCTGGATACTTTTGGGGTGATTTGGGGAGCTGTAAAGACGGTCTGATGCTTGGGAGCCTTCAGAGACTCTACCATTTCACTGCGTGGGGACAGACATTGGTAACTGTAAAGCTTTCCAGGTGATTGTAATGGGGGGCAGAATGGTAGATCACTGATCCGGAGCCTGTATGAGATCATAAAGTGATGTGCTATTAGCTCTCCAATTATCTAACTGTTACTGTGCATAAAGGCACATGGATGAAATAGCTCTGGGTCAGTATCTCAGTTCTACAGCAACCTAATGATATTTCTGAGGCTACAACCAAGACTCCCTGACTCCTAATCGAGTCGTATCACTTAAATACTATTAGATCATTATTGACATTTGTAGTTATTTATAGGAAGGTGCTTTGAGAGAGTGTCATGAGATATTTGCTCAAGTTTTCCTGAGGATTATATTGAATAATTAAGACTATTCAGGAATGAACAACATGATCTGGATGAAGCTTCTGGATCAGAAACTGAGCAGAACATCCACTCAGGTGGGACCCATATTCCAGAATACTAGAGAATGCTTAATAACTGCTTCCTCTTCTTCTTCGCTGTGTCTCATAAAACCTCAACAGATATGGTAGTCCCTTCCATTTATTATCATTTCAACACGATTCTGTGTAATTCCATGATCTGCTTTGGTTAGAGGAAGAAGACAAAGGCATAATTACATAAAGAGGAGTCATGCTTCAAATTCTTTATTAAAGTCAAGTAAAGGTAGATGTAACAGCCATACATGCTAAATTAGAGAAGAACAGGTAAGTCAATATGGGGCTTAGAGAGAAGAAAGTCCCACACAATTAGAAGGTTTTTCAAATGATTTGGGGGGAGGCTTGAGGAAAGCTGGTTTGCATGTGAACTGACGTCAGGCAGAGAAGTTTAGAGGGAGGGAACAGCATAAATAGAGGCTCGGAGGTAGAATTTGAGTGATGTTAGTGAGAAATAAAAAATGAGAAAGGACGAGCAGGTAAGGCGCCATATTAAGGAGGGGAATATATGGCAGGGCTAGAAGTTAAGCTGTAGTTAGTTGGAGAATGAGTCACTAAAGAATTTCAAACATATTCCAGCCCCACAGAGGGTGAATTAAGGGGTGTATGGCAAGATGGGAGACAGTCCATAGACCACTGTGCTGACAGTACAGGCAAGAGTAAGGTGATCCTAAAGCAGAGCAGCATTTGGGAAAAAAGAAAGGAGGGTGCAACATGAGAGACATTGGATTCAGGCCTTAATTAGCACATTTAGGAGAACATTTATGGGGTAAGTAGACATTGTGTTTGCATTGCTTAATTGAAAGTACATTTCCCTGGAGCGAAATTACAGTGAACACCATTGAGTCACAATTAAGGCCTATCTAGATATCTATACCATTATGGATCTCGTGGATGTTGGGGCTGGCCTCATTTAGGGGGCAGCAACAGTTTTTGAATTTCCAATTATTTGCAAAATCAACTGCAGACAGAAGCTCGGGGACAAGCTGAGGCTACTAACTAAACGAGACCCCAAAACTTTAGCTCCTCCACATAGCCCCGGCCATCAGTAAGCCCAGCGGGGAGTTCAGGGTGAATGGTAAACCCTCCTGACAGCACTGTGGGTTTGGACAGACCCCAGGAGAGACAAAGTTTAATCAGATGAGGACTTAACATTGAATTCAAGAGGGGCACAGAAGGCTCAGAAAGCTAAAGCCCATTGACCTTCCAGCTTGCCAAATGAAAGCCAGCTGTCAGAACCCGGATGTAATTTATTGACCCCCTCAGCATGAATTGTGGCCTAATGATTTCACCGCTGGTGTAATAATTAACGTAAAGCACAGATAATGGAAAGGATGCAAATCGACAGATTCAGGTTCAAATCTCATCCTTTTTGCTTTGTGACCTTAGAAAGCCCGTTTCATTTCTCAAAGCCTAGTTTTCTCACCTGTAAAATGGCCATAATACTAGTACCTGTCTGTTAAAGCTGTACGATGGTTAAATGATCTAATTATGCATGGTAAATATTAATTTACATAGACATATACATACATGCATACATAATATTATAGGTGTATATGTATTAAATTATTAATTATGTACATCATATATAATTATATGGTACATAACAATCATTAGTCTTTTAAACAAAAATAATATAGCTTATATATAATATTGATAATAGTTATATATTTTACATAGTATCTGCACATAGTGAATACTCAATAAAACGGCAGTGATTGAGAGAGTATTTTTTTTTTCTTCTCAGAGAGTCCTCTACAGTGTGATGAAAGTCAGAATAGCATAGTGAAAGTCTGGAATTTGAAACTGGACAAACTAGAATCTGAGCTCTAGCTCTACCATTAAAGCCATCTGCATGATCCACTGGTCACTTGTCTTCAGAGCCCAGCAGTGACAGCAGAACACGAAGTACAAGCCAGAATTACTGAGCGAGTGTCGATCCATAGGAATGCCAGCAAGAGGGGAAAGGGACACATAGCATGACCTCACAGTTATCAAGGACTTGCGCTCTGACAGCAACACATAAACAAAGGTGTAGAAAAGAAGTAGGGAAAATATGTATGAAGTATGATAGCTGAAATTACCAATTCATGCACAATAGCTGAAAAAATAGAGTTGCTTAGAAATGGAAGAGTCTTCCTGGAACATAATGAGAAAAAAATTGAGTACATACTATGTGCCTGGAGTAGTTCTCAGAGCTTATGATGATTCAGTTTTATTTTATGTCCAAACCAACCCCATGATATAGGCACTACAATGAACTCCCTTTATCCAGTGAAACAACTTGCCCAAAATCACACTGACAGCGATTGGTTCAGTTAGGCTTGAGCTCTAGGCACTCTGACTCAAGAGTCAGTACCCCAATGTTATGCTACATCGCCTCTGAGGTTAAGCTCAGAACAGTATAAATCTCTTAAATTACAGTCTTACAACATGAAAGTTCCAGGAGACTACAGATAACACTGTCTTATTCATTTCTATACCTACAATGTCTGACACATGGTGAAGACGCAGTAAATAATTGTTAAAAATGTGTCTGAAGCAGTTTGCACTTTTTGGAAGACTGTCCTGGGTAGGGTCTTCCAAAGCCCATTTCCTGGCCCGTGTGGTAGGGAGGGAGCTACCTGAGCACAGTGGGGCCCTTGGAAACTTTTTACATCACCGAGAGACAGTAGCAGTACTCTCTTGGGGCAAGATGAATTTGTTACGGTGAGGAAGAATAAAAGTGGTATCATGTACATCATTCAAAAATAGCATAATAATGTCTCATTGGCTACTTGATGCTTTGGAACAATAACAGGTTAAGGGCACTCAGAGGTTCACTTTTTCATTCTGCCATGCCAACTCTGGTGCATTTATGTCACCACAGCCAAAGCTATCTCTTCCTCCAGGGTGTGGCCCTTTACCACCCTGTCAGTGATGAGGACACTCTGGATGAGCTGGCATGTGAGAAAAGAAACCTCTGTAGCAAAAACCACTGGAATCCAATAGCTGGGCCTGGACTTTATGGAAAACAATTAATTCGAAAAGGAATCTTGCCTGGAAGGTGTTTGGAATAGGAAATTCAGAGCTTGCATGGGTAAAATGTGCTATTCATTAATAGCTATTAAAATACCATTTCCTGCATCTGCTATGAAAGCCACCTCTAGCTAGAGAAGAGGCTTTGGAGGAAAAGGGTGTTGACTGGGTTCTGAAGAGTTATATGGATTATTGCTGACACCAGACTCCACTACTTTAGCTAGAGTGATAATTGTTTTATGTAGATGTGGCAAACAAGTCAAACTTCCTAAACACATCCTTGTGAAACAGACTTTTTAAAACCACCACTAAGCCTGCTAAGCAGTATTGCTATTTTCATTTAGTAGATGAAGAAATCAAGTATCAGGAAGAAAAGGTGAAGTTTGACTACTAGTCCAAGTCTCTTCTACTTTTCAATTTGCTGCTTCTCCCTGACACCATTAGCAGTACACTTGTTCCTACTGCTCCAGCACTCATGCCTTGTACACATGTGTGCCCATGCACACACACACACACACACAAGCAGAGAGAGACAGATCTCTTATTAAAATAACATACGTTGGCTGTTTGTAGATTACAGAGAGATGCAAATAGTTTATTTGAATCCTTCAGCGCTCTGATTTGTTGACTTCCTATTCCATGTCTCCTATCGTTCTCACTTTGTTTAATTAATAAAGTAATTGATTTAACAAATATTTTAATTATAGAATAATGTATATAAAGGCACTGCTGTACTTGCTTCTCTGACTATAATGGTAAGCTAATCATGCATAACCCTTGCCCTTGGGTTGCTTATAGTCTTACACGGGCAGTGTTACCTACTGCCCTTCCATTAAACCCACTTCCAATTGAACAAGATTAAATTTTCAGTGTTTTTATTCTTTACCCCTGATTCTTAACATGACCTCCCATTCTAACATGTTTGATCTTCATGTATGTGTGCTTAACTAGGATCCCACTATAAATCTCATTATTTCTAGCTTTGTTTCACTCAACAGTATTTCTAAAATATACCCGTGCTGTTACATGTGGGTCTTATTAATTTCCTCCAACACCACATAATCTCCCTTAATATCTTTTGGTGATAGTTTACTTGTCCATATGCTAACAATATATGCCTATATTGGTCCTAACTCCCCACCGTAATAATCCAACAACAAAAACAAAGAAAATGTTGTACACGTCTTCCAAAGATTATATATAAGAATTTCTCTGGTGTGCATTTCATAATCTCTTCTTTGCAATGTATTTTACATATTGGCATGGAGTAAATATATTCCAGACATGGAGTTCAGTGGAAAAATATCGTGAGCTGAGCCCTGTAACAAAAACAGGCTTAATTTCTAACATACCACTTTTATGTGGTAGTGCAGGTAACAGGGTGAAGTCTTACTAATATTAAAGTTTTGGGGGTTTGCAGCAGCCTGTGAGCTGGCTCCAGGCTCCTGAACAGGCTGCAAATAAAGGGCGGTTTGATAGCATCCAATCTGCAGTCCTTAGCATGCTGTCCGTGGAGCTCTCCTATGTGCTGAGTCTCTGTTGTCTGGTTTCATTAGGCTTTCTGGTCAACCAGGGGCTCAATCTTGGGTTCAGTGTCATTAATACAGTGAGGACAATTATTCGAGACCCTGGTTACAGATATGTCTGGCATTCCTAGGTCTCCAGTGATGTCTCTATTTTTCTTGGTGATGTGAGAAGTCAGGTATTGTAGAGGATCCATTGTCCTGTGACTTGCAAAACCAGCTGTATTATGATACCACTTTGTTCGTCTATCTAGGCCTAAACTTGGTCATGTTATTTCTACCTATGTGTAGAATCAGTCAAACCCTTAATCAACTTATAGATCCCTTTCCCTTTTTTAAAGGTTTGAAAAATGTGTCTGTAGAAGAGTTGAGTTGATAATAACCCCAATTATTCCCCTTCTATTAATAACAATGGGCTGTGTCTCTTGTCCCCTCTTCCCCCATATACTGCAACAATGCTTTGAGGACAAAAAAGAGGGGGGAAATGCAAAAAAAAAAAAAATCTTTAAAGAGAGGCTAGGCAGTGACTTGTAGGATGGTTTGCAGCTGCTCCAAAGAAGAGAGGTTCCAAGCTAACGAAACAGAGAGCTTTGCTATCCATCCTTTTCATCCTCCTTCCCTCTTTAAGCTTGTTTCTGGGCCTTTTCTCTCTTCTAGAGCAGAATCCTGACAGTGTGCCATGTACTCGCGAAAGGATAATTACATCTGTATCCCTGGGAGAGACAGGCCTGCTGTCAGCAGGGAGGAGTCTGATGTGGATGCAAATGGAGTTAAGTGCTCACATATGCATAAACACTGACAGCTCCTGAATTAAATCAAGGAGTAGAAATTTCTTTGACCAAAACTTTCCTGGAACTCTTTTTGCCTTTAGGTCACAGAAAGATTAAAAATAAGAATAATGTGATCTATTTGATCAGTGGTGTTCTTTTCCAAGAAATAGCCAAAAGTCCTTTAAAGGAAAAGAGCAAGCCTCACACATTGGGGTAGCCCAGAACTTAGGATCATACCTGAACCGAGTCTGGGACTCACTGGATATTATGGAGAATTCTCAGGACTTAGGAAAGAGACACTGAATTCACAAGAGAGAAAGGCGCCTCATCAAGCAGTCCTTCGATAACCTGTTTAAATCTGATTTCTGGGGGAAAATGTCCTCTGTTACTCAGTGGGCAGAGAATAAGCCTCCAAAACTCTGGTTTAGGGAGGAGCAGAGGTACAACATAATTTACATTCAAATATAAATTCAAGATGTTTTGTTATTTTCTGAAAAGAGCAGCCAAATTCTTAAAGACTTCCTTTGGAATGTAAATGAATTTTATCACACCATGAGGGAGATGCTGTAAGAAAATATGATGGTACTAGATGTGTAGCTATTAGCGATAGGAGATCCACAAGGCTGCCACAAGGCCCAGCTGGGATCACGGTCATCTATGGGTCACGGTCATACCAAGAACAGGTAAAGGGCCCTGTTTTATTCCAACGTGAAGGTCAAATGGAAGGAGAGGAAGGACATTGATGGCTGGAAAAGAGGGTCACCCTGCCTTCTCTTTTCTCAGAAAAAGTCTCAAGAGAAGCAATTAGAAATGGTTGCTGATGATGAGACAAGATCTACAAAGAAGGACAAGCCATTGTGTCATAGTGAGTGGATCTTGTATTTTGTAGCTACAAGCCAAGATACAATGTGGGCAGGCCAGATTTCAGATCAATGTAAGGAAGAGGTTTTAACAAGTGGGATGCAACTTACAAAATAATCCTCGTAGAGAAGAGCTGCCCATGAAATCCTCTTATGGAATATATTTAGGCAGTGTAATTCCTCTCTTTGGGGGATCCTAGAGAAAATGTTTCTGCTTTGGGTTGAATGTTAGATACTATGTGAAAATTCAGTGGACAGATTTTGAGTAAAAATGTTTAACATGATGTCCTGCCTTGTGGCAAACGTACAACATTCTCTTCCCAACACCCCAGAGATTCAAACTGCTTTCTTTCATTTATGTGGCTGTTACTTCCTATTCTTGGGCTTTCTGTACTCCAGATGATCACAAAGTAGTATGAGACAAACCATATTCGATATTTCGCCATCTATATTATCTCTGAACATCAACAAATGGTACTTTCTTATTTCAGAATTTTCCCAGGTTTTATAATGGGGACACAGACAGCAAGAATCCAAGATGACAGAAAGCAAGAACCCAATCTAACCCAGAAAGTAAATGGTTTCCAGAATCATACAATGGGTTCCTTTTCTGTACTCCCAATTTCCATTCTTAACTGGTTTGAGGAGAACCCCAACCTTTCTACTTTTCTTTTTAATAGCTGCTGGTCGATCCAATCAACCATCCTTGCCCTCAGACCCTGTCCTTTTCCTGACCAGATGGGATCTCTTTCTTCTTTCAATGCACAGGCTTGAAATCATGGCAAAGTTGAACTCTCAGTGGAAACTAGCAGCTATTGTAGTTCATCTGGGTTTTAAGTAAACCACACACATCTCAGGGAGCTCCAATCTAAGGAAAGGAAAGCCCATTTATTACATACCTACTGTATTTCTGTACTCCAAGCTCCCAGACAGACACTTCATATTCCTATTTCAGTTAGCTGTCACCCTTAGAAGTGCTGTTGCACCACAGTGACCCTTAGAAGTGGTGTTTCTTCTCTTATTTCAGCAGCCCACGTCCCTTGGCAGCCCCGAGTTATGAAACAATAATCAGCACTAAGTTTTTCACCAGAGTCTTCAGAACATACGTTGTCTACTTGTGTTCAATGAGAGCAGGCAATGCAACATCACAGGTGGACCTAAAAGGGAGTGTAGTTAACCAACGCACGCAATAAGAGACATTCTGACGTTCAGTCTCTCTTTCCTGTTTAGTGCCCTCTCATAGCATCATCTTCATGTTTCACTCCAGTCCTGTCTCTGCATTCACATCGATGCTGAGATGCATCAAGAGAGAAAAAAGCCCTGAGAATTCCTAGCAACATTTACCACTTATTCACATACCCTTCTCCTTGGAGGTCTTAGTCAGTGATCTTGCCTCTTCCTTGTATATTTTGGTTATATTACAGTTTTTCTTCTTGTGAGTCCTAAAAGATCTTCAAGAGGATTTGAGTTCATTCCACATCATGGCACCAGTGATGTCAAATGTGTCTTTTACCCCACTTCCTAGTTGAACCTCAATGAGTCAAAGATATACCAAGATTGTACGTGACCTTATATAAAAACAAGGGGATAGGTGATGGTTAAATACCCTTAGGTGAGTTGAAACCTGCAGTAGTTGTCATTTGATGGTTCTTATTTAAAAGAAAAAGGTGTTTGAGAGGAAAAGGGACCTAGTAAAAATAAATATTAGCAAAATATATGGTCATTGTCCCCTGTCCTGTATTCCTTATGTGAAGGTTCAGATTTCCTTTCAGGAAAAGCCACTCCAAACCATAATGTTTTACTCCCATTTTATAAATGAAGCTGAGGTTGGAAGAGCTTCCGTAAATTTCTCAAGGCTGATATAAGTCCAGAGCCACATCCAGTGTTCAAACTATTTCTAACACACACACAGGAGACCCCCATCTCTTCCATCATCCACATGTTGTCAAGCTTCAAAGCCACTCTATGTGCCCAACCCCTTCATAAAGATTTCCTGGCTCTTGAAATACATAAAGCAAATCTCCATTGTCTGTGCCACATAATTTAGTGCCTAATTATATATTGTCTTATAATGTTCTCCTAATTGCTTCAAGTGTATTTGTTCTGCTTCTCCATTAAATTTATAACAAAGATCCATGAGGGTAGTTTTCTTTTTAGTGGTTTCTCTCCTTTCTCACCCTATGCATCTTCCATTCTGCCCCAAGAAAACAAGAATCAAATCATAGGGCTGGTCCAGTCTTCACTGTCCTTGGTGCTAAGCAGGAAGGATGTAATAAGATGTGGCAGGAAGAACACATGACTGGAACGTGGACACAGCGGCTGCAGCTCTTCCTGCCTTCTTCACTAGCTTTGTCACATTGGGGAGATCATCCACTCTCTCTGAGTCTGATTCCCCAATGGTGAAAAGAAGGCAGCGAGGGATGAGACCTCTAGTGCACCCCCAGCCCCATGAACCTATCTCTGTTGTGGGGAAAAGAGGCCTCATGAAGAATTCCAAACTGAGCTCACTGGACCTTTCATGTCATTGGTGGGCTGGTGACTGGGTGACTGGTGTTGCTAGATCCCTGATTTTAGAAACAGACTGGGGCAGCTTACCATCGAGCTTCACCTCTGAGAAGGAAAGTCTCTGTGCATCCCCATCGGGTGCCATGGAGGTGGCAAACACTAACCCACGTGGTAGTTCTGAGAGGAGCCACCCTTGCACAAGCTCAACATGACCACTGGATTTCAAGGAAAGTCCGAAGTGAATGTTCCCTTTCTGCAGAGTAGATCATAAAATGTAACCTGATAGCTGCATTGTATCCATCTACTCCATTGAACTGATCATTTAAAAGCTAAAAGCTTGGATCCCCGAAAGGGAATTGATGTACTGCATAGGTACCTCTACAGAGACCCACCATAATTCAACATTAGTTAATGTACCATTAGAGGATCCACGTAGTTAATGGAATTTCATTGGCGTTTGAGGTTTTCCTTGAGCTGTTTAAATTGCCTCAATCATGAGTGACTTCCTGAATTAAAAATTAAATGGACTTTCAAGTATTTAATTAGATATATCTTTTACTAAAGTAGAGAAAACAAATGAAATTTACCTTAAAATCTTTTTATTTAAAGGAATATGATATATCTTCAAGATGATAAACATTTCGCTGATGAATACAGCTGCATTTGGGGACAAGATAGTAGTCTGGAATATTCTTTTGTGGTTATCTTTAGATTCGACAGTCTCAGAAAGCATGTTAGCTTTTTATCCATGTGAGGTCTTTAAATACTTTAAATCTCACAAAAATCCATTATTGTGAGATTGTAAGACTGATGTAGAGTGAAGGTAAGTGATGAGCAAGTGGGGATCCTTGGAGGAGGACAGAGGTTTATCTCTTCTCTAGTTGACTGCCGCACGGGCCGGGAATGCTGTGAGACGTGCATGGAGCTCTACAGGACCACCGGGGCCTTCCTGACCAGATGTGAGGCTGCCTCAGCCTCGGCCTCTTTGAGAAAGCGAGCCATGATTAGGTCCACAGGACTCCTTCAATGCTGCAGGCATGTCTATAGTGTCTCCTGCCTTCTACCCAATCTACCTGAAGACCAGTCTCTTTCCAGGTGATACCCCATCCTGCTGCTTTAGGCTTTTCATTCCATCTTCCATGTTCAGTAGAAGACATTTATTTCTTCATTCTGCGGCCTTTGGAGATAAAACTAGCATCTTTCTTATTGTATGGGATTTGCTGTCATACTTTGTAGGGAAGAAGACAAGAGTTGCAGATGGGGAGTGACAAAAAAATAGAACACTTGGCAAGTTTAGTGAAGTACCAGAAGCACATAATGTCAAGAGGAAATGTTTGTCAAGGAGTTACTATGCTCTGAGCACTGTGTAGTGGATAGATGTATACACACATACCTACACACACAGACACACACACACACACACACACACACACATCATTGTCATCATCATCATCATCATCCTCATCATCATCTTGTTAAATGTTCTCCACAACTCAGTGTGGTGTGTGTCATTAATATTGCCGTGCCCCAATGGGGAAGTGGAGGCTTAGAGTGGTTACATGATCTGGTCATGTTCAAACAGTAACTAAGTGGCTTAATTGAGATTTGAATCTGACTCAGTAGCCAATTATCATAACAGTTATTGTGCCTCCTTCTCTCTCCCTCTCTCTCTGTCCCAGATCTGAAGAATAATGTCTTATTCATAGAATGTAACCAATAGAGCAACCATAACAATATAACAATCAGGGACCAAAAACACCAACAGAAAGGACCTGGGACAAGCCAGAGAGGATGAGGTAGAGTTAGAGGAGGTAATAAAGTCCTTAACAGTCAGAAACTGGGCAAAGTCCCCACCCTGAAGCCTGGAAAGAACAGTGATCAAGAGCCCAGGGGATCTGCCTTCTGCCCAACCCATAGGAGGTCCAGGATGATAAGCTGTCATCTCTGTAGTTCAGGGCCTGCAGCACAGATACAAACATCAAAAGTTGGTGAGTGAAATAACAGAAAGAACATAATAATGAACTAATGAAGCAAGCATCGCCATCACTGATCACAGAAGAGACACGGGCATCGGCCTAAGGCAAGAGAAGCAGTCAGCGGCCTCTCCTGTCACTCATGGATATGGCTGGAGGCTGAGACCCACTTACAGTCTGTGGAGACATGAAAGGAGACAAACAGGCTCAGCTCTCTGGAGCGTGGGCTTCTGACACACACGTCTGAATCTGGATGCGAGAACACACACCTTGCTTGCAAATTTTTCTTGGCTCTGTGCTCTTAATCCTTTCCTGGGCCCTCAAATTCTCATGTCATTTGACTATGTCCTTTAGGACTTTCTCTTCTCATTTGACTGTGTCCTTCAGGACTTTCTCTTCTGTAGAGGCAGCAGGAAGTAGTGGAATAAGGGCAAACTTCAGGACGAGGAGACTTGTTCCCACCCACCCTGACCACGGTAGGTCATTCTCCAGCCTGTGTCATTGGGCAAGTTAGTTAACCTGGCAACTGTGAGGACAAGAGGAACTGCATAATGCCCCTTCTGCTGGACAGAGTGCAGAACATAGTATCAATAATGTGAATTCTCACCCATGTCTCCAGGATGCATGGCCAGTTTATCTCCAGGGTCACAGATAAAGTCACTGGTAGAGTCCACATTCAAACTTGGGTCTTCTGTCTACATTGTGCATCTTCTATGTGAACGTACTTTCCAGCTGAGGCGAGCATCAAAACAGAAGCTCAAACTTTCCCACTAAGTAGCCATTTGATTATTTCATGGTTGAAAAACTAAAACCAAATGTGTGATCAAGTTTCCTACTTTAAAACGTGGTGCTTGCAACAGAATGCTCCCTGAAGTTGCAAAAAAATGACGTCTTTCCCGCCATGATCCAGGGAATGACATGGATCCAGTTCCTTCAATTTCAAGTGAACCTTTGGTGCTCGCTTCGGCAGCACACGTACTGAAATATATCAAGCGAACCTTTGAAGGGCTGATATTCACTCATCCCTGCATCCCAGGTTGTTTGATTGACTTAATGGTTTCCCACCTAAACAGTTCCTCATTTACTTCTGTTTCTTCCTGCCAAAAGTTGATGAGGACAAGGGTCAGAAACAAAAGTTCAGAGGATTAAACTAGCATTTATTGAGCACATATGGTGTGCTGGGCTCCGGCTTATTGAAAAACAAACCCATGAAGTAAGTATTATCATTTCCAATTACAGATAATGAAACCGAGCCTCAGAGTTCAGGTATCTTGGTCAGATATGTATGACTAGTGAATGCTCAAGCTCTGTCTATTTTTAAATCATTTGTGTCCTCCATGTTCACCACCTTCCTGGCTAACTCCGAAGACTGCTCCCAGAGCATCTCACAACCATTCTTCTGCCTCCCAGTGTTGAGTTGTCCCCCTGAGAAACACAGTGATTGGATTAGTGACCTTTAGGATGTTTCTCCCAGAAACAAAGAACATGCACAAACTCATTCAGAGCTCTTGTTGTTCAATAAACCTATGAAACAGTTGCCAATAATCCTAAGGAGGAAATGAGTTTGCTAAGTGGATATGTTTCCTCTCTGACTTGGGAATAAATGAGAAAAATATTAATCCCATTCTGTGTTTGGTTAAATATCGCAAAGCCTTGTGTAAATTAGAGTTTGGAAGGAAGCTTGGCTCAGCTGCTCTCTGTTTGACTGGCTGTGGCACCTGTCGCCCTTCCTTTTCAGTCACGCACAGGCTTTTAGCGGGAACCGCATGTGAGAAGGCCTCCACGTTGCTCCCTGGATCTATCTGGATTCTTTAGCCCAGAAGGACTGGGGTCAAAGTGAGCTGCGCCTTACATCTAGAAGGGCCTGAGAGGCTTGTGTAGACTCTACAAAGATTAGCTCTCCAGATCTGGAAGTAGTCAGATGAGAAGGTTTGCCATAGAGCTTGAAAGAGATGTATTTGGGATCAGTGAGCTTCTTCTCTCTGTAAAGTAGTCTAAGCTAAGCAAGCTTTATGTGGGACAGTCAGAGGATAGAAGCACATGCAAGAAAGAAAAGGTAATTTGCACTAGCGGATGAAGAGACTTTCACAGAGCTAACGTTAAGATGGCGTTTGACTACCAGATCGAAGAGCATCCAGTTCCCAGCAATATGCACCCAGTCACACCTTCCCACAAGCCACTCCGGGCAAACACAGACAATGGAGGCGAGAGGACAGGGTCAGCAAAAGTGTGAGCGTTGTTCATCTGAATTCTTAGCTCTAAGCAGGACTGCAGGCAAAATTATATCTAGATTAGAGGCAGCCTAAGGTTTAGACTTAAAACTCAATGAAGATTATTGCTAGCCAATAGAAATATAATGCAAGCTATACATAATTTTACACTTTCAGATGGGCACATTTAAATGAAGTAAAAAGAAACAAAATTACCTTTAGTACCACATTTTATTTAACCCGGTATATCCAAAGTATTTTAACATGTAATCAGTTTCAACGTGTAACAAATGCAATCAAAATAAAAGAAATTATTAATGAGATCATTTACATTCTTTTATGTATTAGGTCTTCAAAATCTAGAGCGTATTTTCTACTTAGCAGTCCATCTCAGTTTTCAATAGAAATGCCTAATCTGCATTTAGAGTTCATGAAATTCATAGCTGAAAAAGTAGGTTTACATAACAGCCTGTTCCAAACATACTTAAAACTCCTCCAATAACTTAGTATCCATTTATAAATTTAGATGCAAGTTAATTAAAATTATAAAACTTAGTATCTAGATACTCTGACACATCAGCCATATTTCAAGTTGTCCATGACCGCATGAGGCCGGGAGCTACCATGTTGAGGAGCGCAGGGCTCTGTCATGAATGGCCTCGTATCTGGCCTTGGCTCCCACAGGGGTTCCAGATGTTCACTTCTTTGTGAGTGAGTAGGCACCAACAGGAGTTCAGAGGTAGGGGCTCAAGACTGAAATGATCTCTCCAGATCAGACTGCAGTCTCTTCAGAAGTGCATTAAGAATAGTAATAGCAGTATCCACGCACTGATTTTGTTCCTAGTCTATGTCACTGTATTTGACTTTTTTTCTTATGTAGGGAAGTCACATGACTTGTGCAAATTGACACAGAAGGTAAGTGGCAGTTCCTGGTTTGGCTGTAACACTGATACACTATTGCCACCCTGTTTCCTCTGGCATGACCGAGGCCACATTGCCAGTATTAGAATTTGCCAAACTGCAGTTATACCTGATGTTGCACTTAGCTCCACCCATCATGGTGTGGCCACATTAGAAGAAGGCTTAATGCCATCCCAGGCCTTGACCACATCCAGAATTAATCTAATCCTCAATGAGGAGCATTAATGCGATTATTGTGTTGGCATGGGTAGATCTCTCCTCCACTGCCACAGTTTCCTAGCTCTTCCTAAAAGCCTTAAAGATGACTTCATTGCTGGACCCAGCATCTTCCCAGCCTCTAATGGGTCTGAGTTGTGTTCATTAGGCAGCTTGCCCATGAGCAGCTGAGTGAGGAGGAAAGAGAGATACATGGATACCTTTAAGCCAAGGTTAA
Source organism: Hystrix cristata (assembly GCA_004026905.1). Lineage (NCBI taxonomy): Eukaryota > Metazoa > Chordata > Mammalia > Rodentia > Hystricidae > Hystrix > Hystrix cristata. The sequence goes on along the minus strand of PVJO010021809.1, from coordinate 13,105 downwards.
CTTGCAGAGCTTTGAAATTATCTGACCGCTGACTACATTGTATGAACATCAGCACGAATATAAACGAAAGCCGTGGCCCTGTTCAGTTCTTCCTTCGTTATGGAGCTGAGAAGTATATCTACCCAGCTCTGTGGCGGACTCCTGGGAAAGAGGTAAAGCTTAGCCTACTGGCTTTAAACAACATTTTTGCTGGTATTTTCCTAAGTAACACATTCCCTTCCCATCAGCATGATCTCTGACACCTGGCAAAGCTGAGCATGCCCACGAGACCCCAAGCGATGCTTGAGACTGCCCTCCTCCCAGGCCTGGATGCCACCTGTGAAGTAGGACAGCTCAGTGGGCATGCCCAGTTCTGTGTGTGATTTAGTCAAAACCCTGTAGAGAAAATGCCAGCCAAGGCTAGCCCAGGACACAGCTGGGCTGGCAGGTAGAATTAGGAGCAGGGGAGGCCAGAACAGACATTATGAAATGCCGTGATAAGGCAGTGGATAAAAAAGCATCTTCTCTGTGAAGAGAAAGTAGAAAGTAGACTATTAGAGATGGGAAGAGGACTGGAAAAAGGAGGTGTAAAGGGTGGGAGATTGATGTGGGTGAAAATATGTTATATGCATGTACCAGTATACCAAGAAAAATCTCATTCTGTATTACAAATATGCACCAATAAAAAAAAAGATTCAAACAGACATTTTACTAAAGTGGATGTGTAATTGGCAAAAGGCACATGAAAAATTGTTCAACATTATAAGTCATCATGGAAATACAAATTAAAACGAAGATGAGTCACCACTACATAACTAAAAAAAAATTGTCTGTCTAGATGAGTATTTCTCAACCTCAGCACTATTGACATTTTAGGCTAAATGATGCTTTGCTGTGGACTGGCCCATGCGTTTTAGGAAGCTTTGGCAATACCCCGTCCTCTTTCCACAAGATAATGGCAGTAGAACCTCCTCCCATCCCAGTTGTGAGAGCAAAAAAAGGACCTTGAAAATTCCCAAATGATCCTTGAGGGACAAATTCACCCCCAGTTGAGAGCAAGTGTTGTAGAGTCACATTGGACCTTCAGATCCAGGCCTGTCACTCACTGTTGCTATGACCAGAGTTGGCTTCTTGGACCACATTCCTTGCTTCTGTAGAAGGAGAAAATAATACCTACTTCTTAGAGGTGCTGGGAGGTATCGATGAGAGAGCAGGTCACCACTACATAATTAAAAAGAATCACCTCTGGGAGATGGTTTATTAACAAAAGTTAATTGATTTAGGTGAAAAGTTTGGATACATTTTTTAATCAACAAAATAAGTCTGTTTTATAGTACAGTCTTACTCTTGTCTAGAAGTTTGCATTTCCCCATAGTGACTACCATGTTTTCCAGTTCTATGGCTCTTCCCAAACCTTCTTACAACCCCATCATGAGGTAATGCCTCTTTGCTCAGCCCTTGACTCCAAAAGGATCTTTTTTGGCTGCCTTTGAAGGGAATGAAGTGGAAAGGATGTTGCATGGCCTTCAAAGTTGGGGCATAAACATGTGCCTTCCACCTGGCTCTCTCCAGGACATGTGGCTGGGGAGCTTGGGACCAACATATAAGGAATCTGGTCACTGGGAAGCCACTTGCAGGATATACCATGTGGGGACACACACACATACACACACACACACACACACAGAATAATCTAGTGCTCTAGACTAGTGCCTTAGATCTACTTTGGCTCCCACCCAGGTACCACACTGTAGATGAACAAAACTTCAGTAACTCTAGCTCTAGCCTCCAGACCACCCAGGCTGATGTTACATTGTAATTCACCGATGAGCCATCCTGGCTGAGCCCTGCCCAAATTATGGATTTTTTAGGGGGTATTGGGGATTGAACCCAGAGCCTTCAACCCTGAGCTACATCCTTATCCCTTTTTAATTTTTTATTTTGAGATAAGTCTTGCCAAGTCACTCAACTGCCCGAGCTGGACTTGATCTTGTGATCCTCCTTCCTCAGCTTCCCATAGTGCTGGGGGATAACAAGTACAGGCCACCAGGCCAGGATCCAGACTGTGGACTATTCAGCAAGATAAATATCTTCATACAATAGTATAAACATTCAATGAAATAAATATGGTTGGGTTAAGCCACTAAGTTTTTGGTGGGTTTACTGAACAAATATAAACAGTTGTAGCAACCTCTTGAGAGCTGAGAATACGGTCAGAGAGATTGTATGGACATGAGTAGCCAGGTTAACCTTGAACTAAGGATTTCCTACTTCTAAAATGTCATTGTTTTCCTTTCTTGATACTTACTCCTGAGAAGAAGAAATCCAGGGCTAAGCAGAGGCTTGCACCGCTGGGGTCTGTGACTTAGAACTCAGCCCATCTGAAGGCAGAGTGAAGGAATGCCGTAAACACAGGACAAGACTCAGCTCTAGAGAGCCCGAGGCAGAAGAAATCCCCAAATGAGAACAGAGATTCTTTTTCTAAACAGAAGCACACATCAGGTTGAGCTGGCATCAGAAGCAGGTCTCAAAAGGCAAGGATGCACCCTGAGCTAGTCATTCTCCCCGCCAGCCGCCCACACCGCCTGGAGAAATTCGAACAATCGGATGTCCAGAGCCCAGTGACATCAGACTCTCCGGGGAGGAGCTGGGCATCAGCATGCTTAAAGCTCCCACAGATGGTCCCTATGTGAGCCGAGCCGGAGCACTGTCTCTCTGGGAGGCGAGCAGGATGTGGGTTCTGATCAGCATCAGCTCGGTAAAGCCAGCTGCGTGGGTTGCGGGCTGCAGAGAGGCAGGGTTTGAGCATTGGCTGCGATCGCTGCTTTGCTTTATGGCTCTGTGAGGTGAATTAAAAATCAAACTTCATTTGGCTTCAAGTGAAGATGAAGATTCAGCAGATTCGAGGGCTGGTAAAGGCCCCATTAATATGCTTACTGGCAGAGACTACATTTGATTTACTGACATGAATATAGGCAGATGGGAGGAATTTGTCTCTGCTGCTGGAGGATGACTTGGAGGGAGATGTTTCCCTCTCTGTAGCTGGTAGATAGAGGACAAAGATTCTCCTCCCTTACAGTACTAAGGACGGAGAGTCAAGTGAAGCACTGTCCTTACATGATGTCTTCTGAAGTGAGCTGGCAACAGTCAACAGCAGTGTTGATGGAAAAGCCTGTTGCAGAGCTGGACAGAACTGAGTTTCCCCTCTCTACCTATACAACATGAGAAAGTCATTCAATCTCCCAAGCTTCAGTTGCCTCATCTGTCAAATGAGAATGATCAGAATACTGTCAAGATTCACTGAGCTAACTTATATGTTATAGCAGCCCATGGTGGGCACCAATAATGTGGATGTCATTTGTTCACTCATTCATGCATTCATCCATGTTTTCATGCTTTTCTTATTCATCTCCTCTTCTCCTCCACTTCTCCTCACTTCCACTTTTTTGGAACATTTAGAAGGAGGAACGGGTGTCCTGGAAAGAAGCCCATAGCAATGCATTAGATTAGAAGCTTCTCCATCTGCCCAAACTTCCTCAGCTGCTTCCCATGCTGAACTCCTACTCAGGAAACAACTCGAGTGTCACCTGCTCTGGAAACCCTCCCTCATCTCTTCCATCTGTGTCGAAGCCGGCCTGTCTTTTGCTACAGCTCTACATAATAACATCCTTCCCCGTGTAGCAGTGCTTCCCTAGGTGATAACATCCATCACACTGGACTATAATGGCCCATGTCTATATCTATCTTCCCCCATAGACTGTGATCCTAGTCCTGGATCTGGCACATCATAAGCATTCAATACAATTTTTTGTTGAATAAGTTGTTTAATAGATTAGTGTCACTTGCCCTTCCCAGGCCTGTTTTCCTCTGTAAAATGCTAAGATTGGAGTAGAAGTTACAGAAAAGTTCCGCCTCTAGTAATCTACCTCTTACGGAGCTGGGGAGCAAGGAAGTAGTAATGAGCTGACACCTAGTCATTGTCCTTAGGGATATAAGTGAACATAATATTGGCATCATTAGTTGAGCAGAATGGGGCAGAAGATCCCTGGTCAGCAATGGTCAAAATTATCCAAACGGTGTCTGTTTAGAAGAGGAATTGAGATCCAAGTGGAGGCAAGACATTTTTAGAAGCCAGAACAAAAGACAGCCAGGAAGAACAGCTGGGTGTGGAGAGAAGAGAATAGCTTTGCGTTAAGGATTCATGGCCTCAGACCTGCATAAGCAAGGTGGGATGGCTGAGTCAGGGGGCAACATAATGTCCAGCAGCAGCCAGACAAGACCAACCACAGCATGTGCACTAATCATGGGGGAACTCCACCAGGGCCCCTGTCTTGGCCAGTTTCCTGGGAAAACCCAAGAGTGAGTAGGTGGGGCCCATGTGGGCTGGCAGAATCTGTGTCGGGAGCTGGGAAAGCCAGAGGCCAGAGACTGCAGCTTAAGATGGTCCATGTTTTAACAAAGATGCACGTGTTCAACTCACACCCTCAGCTCTGCCAGCACCTTCCTTGACAAACACACTCGCCCCCATCACACATATATTGTCACACCCCAGTGCCAGTGTGTGGCCCCCACATAGACTCTGTGTGACTCATATCAACAAGGCTCACTGCAGAGACTCAGGGACACACATGCACTACTTTCACTTTTTTACTGACATTTATGAAACATCTATGTGCCAGCACACACGCACACATACACACATTCACAGATTGTGTAATGCTTGCATACGCATACTGTGCACGGATCCCCATATGTTGTCATCAAAGCCCACAGACAGGAGACCATGAGTGATTATTCGCTTGAATGCTGCCCCCGCATACAGAATCCCAGCAGACAGGCTCATGAAGTCCATGGCTTCCCATGCCCCTTGGCGTAGTCAGCAGGTAGTAGAACTTGCCATAACAGTGCCGTCTTCCAGTTGTCCAATGTAAAAACCTGCCTCTGCCCTTTTTCCCATGAGAGAAGCCTTCCTGGCCTTTTATGGGGACATTATTTTAGGGAAACATTGTTAGCTGCACTTATGGAGATCCAGTCAATAAATTAGGTACTGCTTGTGGTGATGCGTTGCCGGCTTGCCTTCGCTTAAGAGCCCTGAGGACTCAAACCCAAAATTGGAAGTTTCATACTTCTTTTCACACACACATACAATACACCATTGCCAAAAAGGTCCCTTTAGCCACACTGGGAAGTAGCTTGCTTGTTAAGTCTCGCTTCTTCTTCGCTTCCCACGGAGGAGGTTCGACGTGCGGTAGGGCTGTAGAGTTATAGGTTCACATTCCCATCTGAACTTTCTCAAGGTCATCAAAGGTGAAATCTTCTGGGAGGAGAGAATAGAGGAAGGCCAGGGTAAAGCTTCTATTCCAGCGCTCTCTTGTCTCTGATTTGAGGAGAGAGGAGGGACTACAGTGGTGACTCCTAGTGATGACACCTCTTGGAAATGAAGTGTCAAGTTTTCTTTCACTCGCATTGCCTGGTCATAGGAAAGAAGATTCTCCCTTTTTCAAAGTGTGGACTTCACACTGATGTTCTGAGGCTGCGTTGTTGTTATTGTATCAAAGAACAGGGCTAAGGGCCTATGTAATAGGTCTCACCTTGTTTTTTGCTAAGCCCAAGTTTGCACCTGAGTGCTCAGGCTGATCTCCTCTTTGAGGACACCTAAGTTTCTTTCAGTCTGGGCTCTCTGCTGTCTCTTTTTTGGGTTCTCTGTTCCCCTCTCCTTCTCTGCTATCTGACTTCTATAGTTCTTTCAATAATAATCCAACAACAGGTGTTTTATGAAGGCTCCTATGTTAGGAACATCAGGGCTGATGTTCTCTGTCCCCTACCAACCTACTGGATCCCCAGAATTTGACCATTGGTGATGTCATTGGTCCTGGCCCAAGACTCTGACATTAGCAGCTCATCCTGAGTGAAAAATAGACAGGGAACACAAGAGACAGCCTCTCAGCTTATAAATCCTGGAGGCCAGAGCCCAGGAGAGTGATAAAGGTACTAGGAAGTTCTATCAGTCCTGCCAAGAAGACCTGCCCCTGACCAGAGACTCTGTCTGAAGGGGGAGCACAGTGGTTTGAGGGTCCCGAGGAAAGGGAACCTATCCTAAACCTGATGTGGGTAGATCAGATCCAGTTATAGCATCCATAATGCAATCTCAGGTGTCAGATGAGCTCTCTCTCAGTCATTCCCACATTCCTTTTGGTAGCACATGGGATTTCTGATGCTCTTTTGAGCCTCTCTTGTGCCCCAGGAATCTCGAGGGGGTCGGCCCAGGCACTTTCTGCACAGATTCCATCTTTCCTGCTTGCCTGCTGCTCCGTGGAGCTGGAGGAATACAGAGGAACCAGGCATCTTGCTCACTTTCCCAGGTAACCTCCTGCACTCTGGAAGCAAGTGCGTTTCCATCCGGCCTCTTCAGAATACTCACCAGCATCTTATTCTCTTGCTTTCTTCCCTGAGTCTCTCTGCTCCTCTATTATTGACAGTCAGGGAAAAGAAGTGGTCATGATAGAGCTTCTCAGTCTGCTTAGAGGTGGACATGTGCCCTTGACTCTCTAGGAGCCTTTTCTTTCAAAGTTCTTGTCTTGTTGCTTTCGATAGATGAAATGTAAAAGCCAAGCACAGGCTCAATTGCACAGCATTGCTGACATAGTGTTCATACCGCAAGATCTCTCACCCTTTGGTTCTTCAGCGTGGACAGGAGAGGGGCAAGAGTAACACTAAATATTAGGAGAAAAACACAACATTTCGGTGTTTCACAGTATCGTCTTATTGCATGGGTAAGAAACTTAGCCTTACCGTAAGACTCGTGTGTAATAACGGATATGTGTTCAGAGTAGAGCAGGAACGGGGAGCAGAAACACCTAGCTCTCTAACTCTCAGGAGTTGGGGGAGGTAGTACCGGCTGCTTCACAGAGGTAACAGGTAACCCTTAAACTGGGTATTGAAGGATAAGTAAGAGTCCGCTAAGCTGGTGAAGGTTCTCATGTGCTATGCATGGAGGTCAGAGGAAGAGTGACCGTGAGAAGTGCCAGGACTGGGATGAACTTTGGAGCTGAAATTCAGGTTTGAGTTCCAGTCATACCACTTGTCTGCAGAGCAGTCTTGGACGACTTGCTTCTCCCCTAGTCTTGGCTTCTCCATTAGCAAAATGGAAATCCCTGACTGGAAGCGTAGCCCAGGGGTAGAAGTCTTGCCTGGCGTGCAAGTGGCCCTGAGTCCAACCTCTAGGACCAAGGAAAAGCAACACATGTGAAATGGAACTCCATTGAGAGTGTGAGCTCAGCAGAGCGGGCCTCAGTTTCTCCAGCAGATGTGACAGCAGATCCTCTGCATCTCTGAGAATTCCAGGCCCAGTGCGGCTTCAGCACGAATGTGTGCTGCGGTCTGTCAGTCATGTCTGTGATGTGCACCAGGGGAAAAAGCAACACGAGTGTCAAGTCTTTAACACTCATGGACTAGGGACCTACCATGGTGTTGGGTAACAGGGATTAAATGAGACAGTGCTTGCCAAACATCTCACAGAGTGGCTGGCACATGGAGGGATAGGCATGTGAATCCTTCGCTCTCTTGGAGGAGTCATTTGTTCAAACCAGAGCAAGAGAACTCCTGTCTGACTTTCTCCCCTTTGCAGTCTGTGTGAACCAAGGCTCCCTGCGTCTCCCACTGGCTCCACCTGTGAGCTGAAGCGGGGTTGGAGTGATGGATACCGGAAGAGGGCTGAGGGAGGCAGGGCCGAGGAGCTGGGCAGTGAGGCCTTAATGGTCTGTAATTGCTTTTTCAACTGGCCTCCAGGTTGGAATAATCTCATTACATGAGCCACTGAACCTTGTGACCCAGCCTGAGAAAATAGTGTTCTGTGCACCAGTTCCCTTTCACCAGCACCCGTGCATTGCACGCGCTTCCTTTCGTGGGAGCCCTCCTCTGAAGGGGCTTCTTGGACTGCCGTGAGACTGGGACAGGACAGTCATCGGTTTTTATTTCTCTTGTTTGTACCCTTAGTTGCTGTTTGTGGCGTCTGTGTGTGTGTGTGTGTCTAATGTTGGAAGTTATCCTTCCAAGAAGGAACTTTTTAAGGAAGCCACATGTTCATCATTCACTTTATCTCTCATCATTTTTTACATGAAAACACCCATCTTTCTTCTTCTCTATGTGCCAGTGTGGCAATGTCTCCTGCCCTGAAAGAGAAGGTCCCAAAACTCAGCCGCTAACTCACATCATTTGAACTTCTCCGTGACTGAGTTCCCCCTCTGTCCTGTGGAGTAGTAGCACCCGCCCCAGTGACCTCATGGAGCTATTGTGAGAATCAGATGCGTTCTGAAGCAGAAGGGCGACAGCAGCTATGAAACATCATATCTAGGCCAGTGTTTCCAAACTCTTTCCCAAATTTGCTGCTTGTGGGAATCACTTGCAAACTTTAAGCACTGCTCCTCCTGACACCCACGCCCACACAATCTAATATAATTGATACTGCTTGAGTATCACATGAGCACAGAGCTTTAAAACTTCCCCCAAGTGATTCTAATGAGCAGCAAAGTCTGAGACCACTGGAATAGACTGAAAATTGTTCTTTTCCCCCACAAACACAACCCTCCCCCACAAACACAACTCCCTCCTCCAAATTCCTGAAATGTCAAGCTATCTCCTGCCAGAAATAACCTAAGACTGTCTGGCTCACTGCCAAGAACTTTGTCAACTCTTTGCCCCAGCGGACTGCCTCCTAATGAACCATGAATGAGCTTTAAAAATATTTTACCATTCACATTGTACAAGTGATTTTTTTAATGAATAGATTTAGTTCACTTGTGAGAATTAAAAAGCAGCTTAAAGTCAGTGCTTGAGAAAGATGTATCTAAAATCCTCTCCTACTCAGGTCCCCCACCTTGGGGGTGTGAGATCAGACGATGGGGCCTCAGTTCCTAACCGGACAGGAGAGCAGTCCAGCTTCATTCAAAGTAATTCCAAGATGAGTTCAGATTGAGCAGGAAGAAGTGTTACAGTTGGTTAGCAGTCTCTGCTCGCGGACACGGTGGGGAGGTCCAGCACGCATGCGTCTTTAGCATTCATGCACTAGTGAAATTCTAAAGCAAACTTGCTGGCTGCATCATGCCAGATGTGGCACTTTCCTCAGGGTAAACACACTGTGCATTAGCTTTTGGGCTGGGCTTGCTGCTGTAGTGAGGGATTCAGCCCTCAGCACCATGTGTACCATCCTCATGTCGGCTCCAGAGTTCAGTGTGCACAGCAGATGCAGAGCCCCCCTCACACACAGGAAAGGGAAGAAGAAACAGCTTCATGTTCTTCCCCTTTTATATACGAGTTCTCTTACCCCTTCTTCCCCTCATCAGAAGCTGGTCGTAGGAAAGACACACTGAATCATTTCACCTCAGGGTAAGTGTTAAGCAGTGGCTCTCAGAGTGGTGTGCCTGGGACACCGAGAGGCCACACTATGGAGGGATTCCCTGGTCTGGGCATGTCCTGAAGCAAGCAGCATCTGCTGGGCCCTTGGCCTCCCAGTGCACTCAGCTCTCTGTTTCCACAGGGGTTCAGACACAGAGAGGCCGGAACACCAGCCAGAGAGGTCGAGGCCCCGTGACCTGCAGGTACCTAGGACCAGGCTGAGAGTTAGATCAGGAAGTCAGGCGCAGGCAGTACTGGGAGGAAGGTGCTACTGAGGCTGTGCCCCAGACCCAGAGGCCATCGTGGGAGGTTCTCAGCCCCAAGTCTGTTTGGGAGGGAAGAAACTCAGGACTTTGGCTGCTGAGAGCCAGGCACTGATGCTAGAGTGAAGAGAATTTAGTTTTTCACCCCACTGGACAAGACGGAAGACGATGGCTAAGATGCCAAACCAGAACATCTCAGAAAAAAATGAATGAGCAATTTTGAAAATTTTAATAAAAGTTAGTTCAGAACCTGAGAAGGCCTGAATTGCCAGATAGGTAAATTAAAGGTTAGGAAGAGAAGAAAAGGGAACAGAGGTCAGGGGGAGGTGATCCTAATACTGAATACCAATCATTCACCCAACAAGCACGCTGTGGGACTCCCCCTACATATCTTCTTTTTAATGTAACACACACACACATACCTACATCCCATAAGGGAGATATAGTAATAGGTATTATCCGTATTTTACAGATGAGAATACATAGGATCAGAGAGGTAGTGATATACATACAGAAAGTAGGAATTGGCAAAGAATTAGACATTTCCCACTGTGATCTACAAATTCAGTGCAAACCCAGCAATCAAAATCCCATTAAGATATTTTGTAGATATTGACAAACTGAGTCTAAACTTTTTGTGGAGAAGGAAAAGATCCCGAATAGCCAATGCAATACCAAGAGAGAACAAAGTTGGAAAACTGACACTATCCAATTTTAAGACTTACTATGAAACCATAGTCATCAAAACAGTGCAGAACTAACAAAAGAGTGGATATGTAGGTCAATAGGACAGAACAGAGAACCCCAGAATAGAATAGACCAACATAAATAGAGCCAGCTAATCTTTGACAAAGAAGCAACAACAATATGATGGAGAAAAAAGTCTTCAATAAATGTTGCTGGAACAACTAGAAATTCGCATGCAAAATTATGAATCTAGTCATAGATTTTATACTGTACACAAAGTTAGATCCATATAAGATAGAATAGATCACAGATCTAGATGTAAAGCACAAAACTATAACTCATAGAAGATAACATAAAAGATAATATAGGAATTGTAATGGCTTTTTAAGTGTAATACCAAAGGCATAATCCATGAAAGAATAACTGATAAATTAGACTTCATTAGAACAAAAAATTTCTGCTTTGTAGACAACACTGCCAATAGTTTTAAAAAAAGAAGTCACAAAGTAGGAGAAGATATTTGCAAAAGACACCTAAGAAGGAACTGTCATCCAATATATGCAGAAAAGCCCTCAAAACAATAATAAGAAAACAATCCTACTTTTAAAAAGTAGACCAAAGAACTTTTCAGAACCTCAACAAAGTACTTAGATGAAAAAGAAGCATATGAAAGGTGCTCCACATTGTGTCATCTGAGAAATTATAATTGTAGCCATGAGATATCACTACATGCCTAATAGGATGGCTGAAACCCAGAACACTAACATCATCAAATGCTGGCTAAGATGTGCAACAACATGAACACTCATTCATTGCTGATGATAATGAAGATGGTGCTGCCACTTTGGAAGACAATTTGGCAGTTTCTTACAAAGCTAAACACAGTATTACCATATGAACCAGCAGTCATGCTCCTTGATCGCCAGCCAAAGAAGTTGAAAACCTAAATCCACACAAAGCCCCATGGATGTTTACGGAAGCTTTATTCGTAATGGTCGAAACTAAGAGGTAGCCAAGATATCCTTCAGTAATTGGATAGACAAACTGTGGTACATCTAGACAATAGAATATTCAGCACTAAAAAAATAAGCTATCAAGCCATGAAGAAAAATGGAGACATGTTAAATGCATATTAGTGAGGGAAAGAAGCCAATACGAAAAAGCTCAGTATTATGTGACTACAATTAAATAACATTCTGGAAAAGCCAAATGCATAGAGAAAGTAAAAATATCAGTGTTTGTCAGAGAGTATGGGCCAGAGCATGGTGAACAGGCAGAACACTGGACTTTTAGGGCAGTGAAACTCCTTTGTATGGACTGTAATGGTGGCTACATGCACAGTACATTTGTCCAAACCCACAGAATGTACACCAAGAGTGACCCACAGTGTAAAGAGTGGACATTGAGTGATGATGTATCAGTACATGGTCTGCAATAATAACAAATGTGTAACTCCAGTGAGGGATAATGGGGACGGCTGTGCATGTGTGGAGGCAGAGGATGTACTATGGGGATTCTCTGTACTTTTTGCTCAATTTTGTTAGGAACCTAAAACCATTATAAAATATGAATGTTTTAGAAGAGATGGCAAGAGAGAGATGAATATCTCACTCATTTTAAAACCACCACCCCTCTCCTACCACTGTAACACTCATATCAGGGCTCCCCAACCATCTTCTCACTTTGTCTTGGCTCAGCTGTTTTCTCCCACTAGAATTTCTGTGTTGTACCACCCCTGCCTCTCCATCCCACTGAAAATCCCTTCACATTTCCAAAAGCCAACACAGGGCTACTTCTTACAGAACCACTTCCTGGCCAACACTTTGCATTCCTCCATCCATCCATCCATCCATCCATCCGTCCATCCATCCCTTCATTCATCCATTCCTTTAATTTGGTGCTTATCATGTACCAGGCAAGCCACAAAGAAACAGAAGGAAGCAAAGCAGATGTGGACCAAGCCCTCATGAAGTTTAGAGTGTAATGAGAAGAGAGATTTTGAGCCAAGAGCCAGGTATATAATTATATAATGACCATTTGTGGGGACTGATTGAAGAGAAAAACTTTGGGCACTCTGGGAATGTATGAATGGGGTACTTAATTGGGTTGTATCAAGGAAGACCTCTTAGGAAGTGGTGTGAAGGGTGAGCAATGCTGGCAATAATGGCAGTGAATGATATTATTGAGTGTTTCTTATGTGCCAGGCACTTTCCAAGTTCTTTATATGTATTCTCACATTTAATCTTCCCAAGAACCCTATAAGGCAGACACTATTATTACTCCAATTTTACAATTGAGAAAACTAACACTGAAAGGTAACTTTCCCCTCAACATGCAGCTAATAAGTAGGGAGTCAGTGTTTGGATACAGTCATCTGATTCCAAACTTCTTGTTCTTCTGAGAGAAGAAGAAAGATCATGTTCAAATCATATGGAAAGAGCATTACAAGCAAAAACTACAGGCAGAAGAAGTGGAAGGATTGCTGAGGCCGTGGTCCATTGCAGGGTTCAAGATCTGGTCTGGGTGTGAACCCCATCCTTCTGTGGATGCGGTTTGAGTGAGAGACACACAGGACTTGATTTATTAAAAAGTGTATGATTGAGTCAATGAATAGACATATGTGAGAAGGAGAGCGTCCATGATTGGAAATGGGAAACAAAAATTGAGTTGATGTTTTGTTGGTGCAGGAGAAGGGGAGAGAAAATGAGAGAGGAAGGAGAGACTAGGAAATGAGAGAAACAGAGAGAGAGAGAGAGAGAGAGAGAGAGAGAGAGAGAGAGAGA
>PVJO010021808.1:0-29244 GCA_004026905.1 Hystrix cristata | reverse complement strand
CTCTCTCTCTCTCTCTCTCTCTCTCTCTCTCTCTCTCTCTCTCTCTCTCTCTCTCTCTCCCCTCCCTCTTTCTCTCTGTTGATTCTTTCCTCTCTACATAGTGCTTCTGTCCAAATGCCCCGTCTTCAGGTGGATGTGTTTTATTTAATTCTCCTTCCTCCTTCTATCTCCCAGTCCAATGTGAGTTCCTAGAAATGAGGAATTATTGGTCAGGGTCTCCTTTATGTTCTTTCCAATGCTAAATTAACACGACACCCAATTTCCTCTCAGATCTCAAAGGCTTTCCCTCTTGACAAAAATCTAGCTCCAACAAAATATGTTAGCTTCCAAAACAACTATTTCTAGTATAGATAGCAAGATCTTGCTTTGGAAGACAAAAACTGTTCATCAAATATTTCTCTCTAGAAACACTTCCAGAAACAGACCCATACACATATAGTCACTTGATTTATGGTAGAGGAATAACTCAATAAGGAAAACATCTTTCTCATGTCATGTGAGAACAATTAAATATCTATATGAAACAATTAACCTTGATATCTACTTCACACTCTACTTAAATATTAATTCGGGATGGAAAATAACCTGAAATGTGAAATAAATTAATGAGTATTTGTGATGATTGATTGATTATGTCAATTTGAGTAAGAGAAGTTCAACTAAATTGGTTCAGCAATTTCACACCCTGAAGTGTAGAATATCCACCCTGGGGCAGCTTGTTGCCTGAATGGAATAAAAGGGAGATGAAGAAGGAGGGATTTGCTTCGGTTTCTTCAGGGCAGTCTTCACCTTCGCCTTGGATATCATCTCCTGGCTTCCAGTGCAGCCCCACTGGCCTCCTGATGGGGACTCGCAAGGAACACTGCAGTGAGCTCCAGTCCTCTGACTGGATCCTTTGGATCTCCAGTGCACAGACAGACCCTCTGCATTCTTCCACATCCAGTTCTGTGCCTGACCATTGCAAGCCCATCTTGTAAATTCTTATATATTTGCACAGCTTGTATTATTATATCTGTTTCTTTAGTAAATACTGACTGATACAGAATTCGAAAAGAAAACCTGGGAGAGTATTTTGTTATTGGGACAAAAGAAATTTTTTAAAAATTAAGACACAGAAAGAACTAATCATAAAAATCCCAATAAGTTGGACTTGTTTCAAATTAAGAACTTATGTTCATCTGAATTTGACAGGAAAAGAATAAAAAGTCAAACCACAAACTGGAAGAGGATTTTTACAATGGAAATCTGACAAAAGAATGTCATCCAAAAAAACAAAAATTGACAACTCATGGTATATAAAGAACTTCTATGAATCAAATAAGGAAAAGAAAAATAATTGAATGGAGAGAGAGAGAAAGAGGGAGAGACTTGAACAGGCACTACATAAAAGAGAACCTGTAAAGAGTTAATCAACATATAGAAAAATGTTCAACATTTTTAGTCATCAGGATATCGATTTAAAAAAACAGTGAAATAACATTTCACATTTGCTAGAATTAAAAAATTTTTAAACATGGACAAAGCCAAGTGTTCACAAGGTTGAATGCAAGTGAAACACTTGTACATTCCTGGTGGAAGTATAAAATGCCAAAATCACTTTGGAAAACTACTTAGCAATATTGGTATGGCTAAACATACATTATTTTCCCAGCTATATACTCAAAAGAAATAAGTGTTTATATCCAATTAAAACACTGAGAAAAATAGACATAGAAGCTGTATTCATTATAGCCAGAAGCTGGAAATGACACAAATATCCATCAATGGTACAGAGGGTAAATGCATTGTGATATAATTTATACACTGAATACGACATATAAACTTAAAAAAGAGTGAACTACTGTTGCCCCAAACAATATACATAAACCTCAAAGACATTATGTTGAGTGGAAGGGACCAACAAAAAAAGTACACCCTGAAAGACTGCATTGATATGAGGTTCAGGAAGAGACTACTCTAATAGCGACAGAAGCTGGAATAGATGTTACCCTGGAGAGTCTGCGTGTTGACTGGGAAAAGGCCGAGGGAAACTCCTGGAATTTGTGGGAATGTTTATATCTTGATCTGAGGGGTGGTTACATGGATATATATGTTTGTAAAAATCCACCAAATCACACACTTGAGATTAGTACATGTGTTATTTGGTAAGAGGGGAGAAGAGCCTGCCATCACATACCACTTATTGATGGAGGTATGTTCTGAGAGGTGAATCATTACGTGACTTGTCATGTGATCATCATGGAGTACGCTTACAGACCTAGATGGTTTGGGTCAGTCCCTCCACGTGGCTTATCGATGCAATCCAGAGAGGCAGCAAGCATGAGATGCATGAGGCTGCTGTTGTATCACATGGGCCGCTACTGTACGGTCAACATTTTTTTTTAACAAGGAGAAGGAATACACTCTAAAACATCAATAAAAAGTATAGTGTAGTACACACACAAGCTAGTAACATGGTCATTTGTCATCAAACTTTACGTACTGTAAATAACCATATGCACTATACTATTATATGATCGGCAGCAAAGTAGGTTTGTTTACAGCAGTGTCCCTACGCATAGGGAAGTAACGCCTTGTACTATGACTTCAGCATGGCTCCAACATCACTAGGCCATAGAGATTTTTCAACTCCAATATAACCTTGTGGGCCCACCATCGAAGATGGGAAATACAGGCTCCATTTTAATGGAAGCCTTGTTATGCCTCATGTGACTATTTAGGAAAATTTCTAAAACCATCAAATTTAGTTTTCTTTTTTCTTCTCATACCAAATTTAATTCTTTCCCATGAAATGTACCTGTGATTGCCACATGCAAGTGAGTCTGAAAAGAAAAGAGCACACATTTGTTTTTTCTTAGAACATACAGCAGAGAGTTGTACAGTATATACCAGGATAGTGGGTGGGAAAGCCAAAGAAGACCCTGCGCTGGCCAAGCTGCCCTGGATGGCTTCAGTGTCTAGCACTGCACTTCAGACCCAATTAAGTATTTGTAAGCATACTCAGCCCGTTAAAGCCAAAGGAAACAAGCACATCAAGTCAGGGAGCACACAGCTACTCCACGTGTCTCATGTGAAGTAAGTATATGCACCTCGAGGCAACGTGCAATATGCTTGCTTCTCTCTTCCCAATACAAGAGGACAGTTGGAGCTCAGAACTGCCACTTAGTGTCAAAGGGTCAGCACAGCCCTTTGCATGCAGATGGCAGATTCACCTGATAACTGCCTCTCCAGCTTGGGAAATTCCCTTCAGTGTAAAACTTCCTGGTCGGCTTCCCCTCCTGCTTTGCTTGGTGGCCTCTAGGTAAACTAGATATCCTACATTTGAACAATCCCTTCCTCTGCAGACAAGCTTATCTCAGTCTAGCCAGAGACTTAAAAGTACCTGCATTGTCTGTTTTGGAAAATCCATCCTGTGTCTACAGAAATGAACATTCCCTTCCATGAACTCCTAATAAATATCTGGAAAATCTCAAGGACTGAACCTTGGCTGACCCGGTTCTGCACATCTCTGAAATCCCTCCCTTCCGCACTTTCTGTGGAGTCAGGCAAGGGGTCTGAAAACCCTTGAACACTTTTGTGAACCATAAATTCAGAGAACTGTTAGTTTGGGGATTTGAGGAACAGATTTCAGGAAGTCGCAAGGAATAATCATGCTTTGGGTCATTTCATCATCGTCCGTTCCCAAGAGTTTACATATGCTCTTTGCCTGTTTCCCTACAGATCTGCATTTCCTGTTGGAAGGAAAGGAACCAAGTCAGTATTCAATTTGCAAGTGACATTAATCACAATCGTATTCTAAGTGACAGCACTTGGTAATGCGGGGATAGCTCCATCTCTCACAGAAGACCTGTTTTGTCTGCTTGAAAATGAACAAAAAGCAATGTGTGTCTTCCCTGCATAAAGAATCATCTCATAAATATATATTCCTTTCCCATATGGCACATCCTTTCGGCCCTAGCTATGTGTGCATTTGGAGGAGCAGCAAGCAAGAGCTTCAAATTGTGTGACCAAGTTCATGCTATTTTAAGAACGCAAGCATTTGACCTTAAGTATGACCTAAGAGTCATACTTAAAATAGGTAGATTCCATGACTTGCAATTGTAAAACGGGAATTATTGGTTTGATAAGTTTATAGCATCACCTCTATGGGATAAAATAAATGACAATAATGATAATTAGAGAAAGAATAGTTCATTTTTGTCTCTGTGTAGAAGTCACAGAATCCTTAACTTTTGGGTTATAGCCTAGAAGCAGAATCCTTTGGTGTTTGAATTTGTTTATATTAGTCAAAATGTGACTACAGAGGAAAAAGATTAGAATGTTTTTTTGAATGACTTCCAAAACCGTCGTAGACATCAAAAGGGTTTTATCAAACAACATTTTAACGATTTAATGTAAACTAACCAGAAATGGATATATGGCATTTCCTTTAGATGTACAGGGGTTTCAAATTAAAGAGGAAATGCTTACAGATAAGGTTTCTGATTTTATTAAACAAAAAATGTTTCTAAGACTGATTCTATGTTGGGTAGAATAGCTTGCTTTTTCTGAAACATATTAATTTGGCAAAAATTTTAAACTCATTTAGCTCCATACTAACATATATTGTTCAAATACAAATTATTGAAAAATGCTGAGGCTACCATGGTAACAGTAGATTTCATTTTCTTCACACTAAATAGTAATTTATAGCAACAATGAAAAATACAGAGCATGAGATGTGAGCGTCAGCAGAAACTACAAGGTTAAGGGGAAGGTGGCAAGCTGGTGGCCCGTGATCTGAATCTATCCTGCACTTGTGTTTTATGTGGCCCAGAGAGTATTCCCAGTGTTTTTGAATTATTTAGCAGGATTTACAACTCAGGAGATTTGATCAAAAAGTTAAGATTCCTAGTGTCTCTTGACGAGTAGAAAAATCTGGTTGCCATGAAATCTGATTGCTGCATGGTAGCCACCAGCAGGAGCCGAGAGCAGGCTGCCCCTCTCCAGGAGACGTGGTTCTCTGGGTGGCCACAGTCCACGCCTCACCTGCTTCCCTCAGTGACAGCACGTGCCGGGCCCCTCTGGGCTCTGAACACACAGTCCGTATGCAGGAACGGGAGTAGAGCATAGTGCATCCTTCTTAACAAAGATATGGAGATCGTCTGCTCTATGTCCTTCAAATAGAAAAAAAAATCAACTCCGGCCGTTTCAGGTTTGAGCAATTCTCAGGTGCACAATTTTTTGCTTTACCATTATTTCATCCAACTGTCCTAACCTGTTGGTCATCGATACTCAATCAAAGGGGCCAGAGCATCACAGAGACCACATCTCTGGTTACTGCTTCGGCTGTTGATACAGTTGCAGAAAGACATGGCTTTTGAACGTAAAATCGAATTATGCGATTAACTATGACAATTAATTCTCCAGGTTCTATCCTCAGCCACTTTGTATTGGGAGCTACATAATTCACTGCACTATTTATTGCCAGCAAACTCTGACGGACATAAAAGAGCAATTAGTTCTCTTCACTTACGTTTTTGGTTGGTTAAGAGCGGATCCTAAAGATGACAAGATAATGAGATCAAGTAGGGCATAGAGCAGTCACACATGGTGGCTACAGAAAATGTACGCAAGCCACCTACTGTGCGTAAGTAAACCGTTTATCATAAGGCTAGGAAATGTACCCAATTATTATGAAAAATCATCATTATGAGTAAATAACTAAAAGCACACTTGTGAGCAGAAAGGGGTGATCTTGTAACAGGCTTGGTTTTCGTGTTAGTCATGTTCTTCGTTGCTGGGACAGAATACCCAACACTCACAAGTTAAAGGAGGAAAGGTTTATTTTGGCTCACAGTTGGTGGAGGTTTTAGTCCATAGTCTGCTTGCTCCAAGGTGGAGCAGCCTGGTACAGGAGCATGGTGGAGGAATATCTACTCAGGGCCTGGCAGACAGGAAACAGAGAAAGATCAAAGGAGAAGCAGGGAGGGGAGATATGCTCTTCTAAACCACACCCACAGTGACCCGCCTCTCCTGACCAACCCCCTCTCCTAACAGCAAATCCATTATAATCCCCTCATACTCTAGTCACTTTTCACAAGCCCCACTTCTGAGCTCACAGGGCTTTGGGGAAGACATCCAGATACAGACCAGGACAGCTTGTTCTTCATAATTTCCTCATTGCCATGACTTGAGTAGAATGGTTAAGACTATGCAATATGCCCAATTTAATAACTCATAAGACAGCCTCCAGTTTCGTGCTAGAATCAGTCCAAATGCCATAACCACAGGGTTATGACTTATGCTGTCTAGGTTAAGCCAACATGTGATTGCTTTTAGGAGAGTCAACTCAGTGCTAAAACAAAAGTCAAATGTGGACTTTGCCTAGATTCACTTTCTTGCCATGAACTAGCATCACAAACCACTTTGTCTCCAACTCAGATTGGTACAGAGATGACTCCTCTTCCCCACCACCATGTGACACTAGCATTATCTGCTCTATCTTCTCTTTGATTCTTCTTGGGTTCAAATTTTACTACTATTGCTACTCAAAAAATTCAGCAGAATGTCCCTTCTCCTGTATGGCTCAGGGCTCCACCAGGGAGCCAATCCTTGGTATCCTCTCTCAGGGACAATTCTAGGGGCATGGCGAAGAGACCAGGGTGGAACTTAGCATCTGAAGAAATCAGAAATTGTGATTTGCTGTTATAATTGATGGAATTTATATGCTTCCCCATTCTATATTTACTCAACAAATATTTATTAACTATGAACTCCAGGACAGGTGTAATTCCTGAGCTGTGGCATTTAAACAATTAACTATTTCTCAATATCACTAGTAATGGAAAATAAGTCCATTACTTGCCAGAACATTAATTTTCACATAATGACATATTTTCTTATTGCTGGCTGGTTTTCACATTTATATATATATATCTCACACATTTATTGGCTTAAAATTATTCGTTTAGTTTCTTCTGTTTCTGAAAATATCTCACAAGAACACACAATTGACAAGAATCATATCTCCCTTTGCATGCTCTCTTTCTTTCAAATGAATTGAATGCTTCTGGGGGGAGTATTTTTGATGAGCGTCTTGTTTCCTAATGGAGAAACAACGCTATTCCTTTATTATTTTAAGCCCTTTCTTCCATCTAGAAATGCAGATTTGCCACTTTGTCGATACCAAGTTGTGATGCATGGACCCGGCATGTCTCACTCAGGGAAGGCGTTTCCATTGTCATTTTCCCCAGATGACCTCAGCTGAGCAGTACAGTTGTTCACGCTTACAAAAGGGCTTCCGTATATAAGATAAGAGGTTCTAGCCAGTTAAGCTACCAACAGAGGAGGAGTCAGATAAGGATTCACAGTGTCACTGTCATGGTGTCCCCAGCACGATGGAGACATCCTACCATCACACTTGTATCCTGCCTTGGCCTCCTCAGTGACCTCAAATTTAATAAGGTTCTTTTTTAACCACTTTTCATCAAAGACATCAAGGCCCTTTTGTAACTCGGTTGCACAGCAGAGACAAGGAGAAAATTGTAGGAAGCGCTGGGCACCAGAAACGTGGACAGAAAAGCCCAGAAAAGCATGGGAGGAGACCATTCTCCACCTTCTCTCGGGATGGATGCCTGCTCGCCTTGAGACTTGGTCTGTTGCGATGGGGTCTGTTGGGTCATAAGGTTACAGTGAAAGCCAGGTCCTAATGATTTGGGGTGTTGATGAACCTTGCAGAGAAATGGGTTACTCAAAGTTACTTAAAACATGCATATCACTGAGTGGCGAAATGAATGGTTATTAATTCGAGCTCCAAATCCAGTAGCGCTTGTACCTATTTTCATGAATGTACCTCCTGATAAAAGTCACATGGTAAGTGCAATTGAGACAAATGTGCAGGTGAGATGCACTTTCTGTAGCTCACAGAATGGACAGGAAGAAGGCAGCAGGCATACTCCAGCACTCCAGTCTGCATCCACAGCTTTCACGGCATGCAGCAGTCTAGCCAGCTACCAGGAACTCGACTTAATTTTTACCCATAAGTATAAATTAGTCTAGGGCGCAGGCTGCAGGACTCCAGAGCTCAGCTCCGACTCAGCTTGCCTGAACCCGACCAGCCACTGCAGCCGGGTCTCAAAAGCCCACCAGCTAATTAAACAAACTTCCTGAAGGGAGAGTTCAAATGCACAGGGATCGTGCCATCAGCAGCAGGGAAATACTGCTGAGATCGAGGAGGGACATGTCAACGCCAGGAGTCTCAAATATAATCTATAACTTCATCGGTCTGATATTTGTTTAATTCCTATACCATACAAGGCAAATCTAAGAAATGGAAATTGCATTAAATTTTTATCTTTTGTTGGAAAAGACTGTTAGCTAATCATTATTCATGGATTCAGGCAAAAAATATTCAAGCCAAAACTATTTCAGAAGCATCAGTTCAGTTCATATTAAATGTAATTTAATTAGTTACTCATTTTGTCGAGAACAAACATTTTGTTGAGGCACCAGTCTGATATTGTTATTTTTTGCTGCTTAGTGGGAAATTTAAGAGTGGAATTGTAGCTGAAACCAAAAATATGTAAGTGGAAAGAAACTCAGTAACCCAGCATGATAATTTAAAAATAATCTGAAAAATTGCTGTTAGAAAATACTACAGAAAAAAAAAAAGTTGGCCACGGGTTTGAGGAAAATATCAACTATTTTCCATCATCAGAATTACATAGTAGTTATCACATGAAATGTGAAAAGGGTTGTTGGATTTTGTGACAGCCTCATAAGGAAATAAGGATCTGTGACTGTTACAGTATATATCTATGTGTCCCTTGAAGCCTAATGCACTCACAGGTGGGCTTTGGGGAGGTGACGGGATCATGGGGGTGCGTAATCATCAGTGGATTAGTCCATTGACAAGTTTATAGCTGATTTGCTGCTCGGGGTGGAATCTGGTGGAAGAGGCGTGTCACTGGGGAGTGTGGCCCAGAAGTGTTTCTCTCTCCCCCCTCCCCACCTCCTCTCTTCACTCTCTGTCTGCTTCCTGTTTGCCGTGCCTTGAGCAACCCTCCTCTTGGAGCCAGGAAATGTGTCTTTGTGACAGGAAGTAACTAAGACAATGACTGAAGGTTAAAATTTATCAGGAAGAAGTTAGAGATCTTGCTGTCAACGTCAGGGGTGGGGAGGGTTAAATTCCAGCCTACAAAAGCCCCCCGAATGCATTCAACCAATGTTAAATTAAACTAGGAAGAGAGCCCAATGAGCTTTTCTGCACAAAATTGTAGAGAAAGAAAACTGTACAATGAAAGGTAAGGTTAAATATGGCTTAAGTTAGACAGATTGCGGAAGGGGACCAAAACTAACAAATTGAGGTGACAAAAAGATGAATAGCACAACATTAACGAAGACGATAGTAATCAAATTCACAGCAGAGCAGCAGTTGCTGTGCCTCCAAAGAAAGACCTGAGAGTGATAGTGAGTAGACACGTGTGAATGACGGCGCCCACCGGGCAGGTGCCAAGTGAAAGGCGTGGTGGGTGGGTCGTAGCTCGGCTGTGCAGGCCCCACCTGGAGATGAACCCATGTGAGTAACCGACACTAAAAAGAGGTTGAAGGAATGAAAAAAAGATTTAAAGTATTGATGAACAGAGGACCTAAAAATATGTGGATATATCTAGGCCAGGGGAAAGGAGGCTCAGGGGAGTTTTTGCGTGCATAGGCGTCCCTCTAATATTACCTACAGGAAATATCAATAGATGCAGACTTAAATGCATTAGTTTCCAAATATATGCACATGGAAACCTGATTATGTCATGAAGCAAGAAGATTCTGAGATTTTTCTCTACTTGCAAGCTAACAAGTG
Source organism: Hystrix cristata (assembly GCA_004026905.1). Classification (NCBI taxonomy): domain Eukaryota; kingdom Metazoa; phylum Chordata; class Mammalia; order Rodentia; family Hystricidae; genus Hystrix; species Hystrix cristata. The sequence goes on along the minus strand of PVJO010021808.1, from coordinate 19,406 downwards.
AACCTGCTGCCATTTTGTGGATGCCAGCAGAGGACACAAGCCTCCTGGTTTGGAGACAAAAGATATTGTCTTACTCACAGCAATAGCTGTAGCTACAGCAGCAGCCTTTTTTTCTGTCTGTTCCCTGATTCCCAATTCTCATGCGGATGAAGTGATGACGACCAGGAGACACTTGCACATATAGTAGGTTCTACTGCAGGAGAGGCATCATGAGCTTAAGAAACGGAGTCTCTGTATTGGGCTACGAAAACATTTCCCTTTGCTCTGGAGAAAGACACTGTATCTCTAGAGAATGACCACTTTACCTTCATTCTTCCAGAACAGAAGCTGCCAGTGCCTTTGCTTGTACAATACTCAAAAACATAACAGACCAATGGAGGTTTCCCAACCAATAACATACAATGTATTTTTAAAGTTCCACTAAAAACACAGAAACTTTGCATAACTGTAATTTTTCTATCAACGAATAGAGAAAAGTATAACTACTCATCTGTGAAGGTATTGGGTACAGCAAGGCATGCAAGACCAACGTCTCCTTTCAAGATAAAATAGCCTCTTTTTAGCTTTTCCTTTGATAAGCAAGGTCTTCATCAGGATGACTAACAAGAAAACTGTGTTTCTAGAAACATTGCTGTTTGGCCCAGGGGAGCCAGATCAGACCTCCTAGGAAACTGAGGCTACCTAATGCTGAAGAAATAGGCCAAGGGGAAGTGAGAAGAAAGAGATGCAGATGCTCAGAAAGCCTTAATCCCCTGAGAAAGGCCATGAGGACCATGACAGAGATGGCGGAAGTGGCTGGTCCCTGAGCCCATGAAGACCCCCATAGATCTCCTGTTTCCAACAAAGCTCCAAATGCTTTTTCAGTAAGCCCACTTCTAATTTCTTCTGCCTCCCCTTCCCCCCCCTCTCCTTCCCTTCCCTCCCCACCCCTCCTCTCCCCTCCCCCTCCTTCCCTCCCCTCCCCTTCCTCTCCTCTCCCCTCCCCTTCCTTCCCTCCCCTCCCCTTCCTCTCCTCTCCCCTCCCGTTCCCTCCCCTTCCCTTTCCCTCCCCTCCTCTCCCTTTCCCTTCCCTTCTCTTTCCTTCCCCTCTCCTCCTCTCCCTCTCCTCCCTTCCCTTCCTTTCTCTCCTTCCCCAGCAGCTTTTTATTGATCACAACCGATGTACAGAAAAGTGGACACATCCCTTTCACAAGTAGAACTCACCCAAGCTCCTAGCACTCTGGAAGTCCCTCATGTTTCCGGTTTTCTAACGCCCACCTTTCACAGGAGCGTGAGAGCTCTGCCAACGTCCCTCCTCCCACCTTGCTATCTCCTCCAAGGCGCTTTATTTGGCTTATGATGACACAAAGGTCGTTCAGGTCAGATGTTTAATGTGAGTCATGTGATGCCAGCTCCCCGGAGTAAGGGAAGAAATCCACCCCCTTAACCACCTACGCCCCACACAAATTTAGGTTTCCAGCAACCCTCTTCCCGGTGTCTTTCTGGGCTGGGGAGGGATTCTTGACTGGTGCAGCGGGCCTGCTCGCCCTGCCAGCTGTCACGAGCACCCAGAGAGGCGCCTCCAATGCGGACGGGTCTCCCCGGGACAGAAGCTTCTTCGGCCTCAGCTCAGTCTCAGCCACCATTCCTGGGCAGAGTCTTTTTATGAACTAACAAGCAAACAAACAAGCGAAGACCTGCCAGATGAATCAGCAAGTGTATTTTGGACACTAGACCGCGGAGTGAATATGGAAAAAAATTACAGGATTTGTGGTGGGGGGACCTTAGTGCATTAAGGCAAGTTAAATATCGCTAATAAGAGATGACACGGGAAATCACAGATGAGGGAGGGAACTGGTCCTCATCGGAGACCAGATGTAATTCCATGCTCCAGTTTATAGTTTCCCCCCACTTCCCTCATTATAGCTGCACTAATTGCAGGCAGGGGAAAGTGAGCACTACATAACTAAATTGGATTATTTTTATTGTTTCCACAGGAATCACACTATGTGGCCAATTTTGTGTTCAGGGAATATGCTATGTTTGTCTACACTGCACTCAATTGTCCACAAGAGTGCTTGAACTTTATCTTCTATAACTTTAATTCCACTTTATGCCTGAAGTATATTGGTTATATAAACAGGAAGTGAATTTCAAAGCTCTTGAGCTACATCCCCTTGGACTTGGGTTTGCCAATGGACTTGGGCTCCGTCATTGTTTTATTAAATTGATCTTTGCTTCTGCCTTCCTGTTCAGCATTGTCAAAATATAAAAGCCCAGGGGCCATTTGAAAACCCTTGCTGCTGGGTTTGAGGCTCGGTGTTTCTGCCTGGTGACCATTGCCATGATAAAGAGTGTGTTTTGGTGGGGCATCTATTCCGTCCCACCACAGTACTAAGAGGGAATGGGATCGCCCACACCACAGTGTCATGGTTGGGAAGTCAGGCAGCTCTGTGACTTTGGGAAGTTGCGTACTCTTCCTGAATTGCCATTTTATTATTTGTACAATGGCAGTAAAAATCCTACCTCCCTAACAGGGCTGTTGGGAGGATTAGATGAGAAAGTGTGTATAAATCCCTTCGGACACTGCCTGATACATAATAGCTCTTAATAAATATGACATGCTACTCTGAATAGCAGGGCGGGTGAGGGTGGAGGAGGAATGTTCTTAGTAAATGCATACAGAGTCCCTACAAATTTTACAAGTGCTTTGGCATTTTTGTAGACTGTGCTGTCTCCGGGCAGATCTACAGCTTTTCATAGGGCCTTCTCTCAGGTGGAGAAGGAAATTATCTCATCAGGTTCACGTTCCAGTTGTGGTGATTGCTGGTGTTGGTGCAGCTCGCCCACAAAGCCACACACTGTGCAGCCGCATTCGCCACCTTCCGCATTAGCTTATTAGTCCTGGAGCTAGGCCCTCAAGGTCGCAGGGCATGTTTGCTTTCCAGCAGAGGCACCAAGGGTGAAATAATGTGGCCCAAGTGGGGCAGGAAGGGAGGGGTGACTCTCTTGGCTTCTCTTAGGCCCACCGCAGTTGGAGGTCCCATGCACACTGAAGACTTTTTAATCCCTCGAATTGGTGCTTTAATTGGAGGTGTTTCATTTACTAAGTGAGAAAGAGGCAGCGGGGGATAACAGAGTGTAAGGTTTCAGTCCCTTCCCTGCCCTCACCGCTGTGAGACCGGCTCAGTTCGGGCACATAAGCTCTCCAGCCCTCTGTCCCATGTCTACGACGATGCTGGATCAACTGGGAGCACTCCTGAGTCTCTTCTCAGTGCAGATGCTCCATGTGCTCATGCTTTGGGAGAAGGGAGATGACTCTTATTGACGACCCCAAAATCTGATTAGAGTAGAAGAAATTTTAACTTTAGAACTTTCTTCTTTGTCATGAACTAATAGTAAGCAGGTTTTTCTCCCCTCGCAAGTGACAGCTGAGTGCTGTTTGGGCCATTTTCAGATACAAAAGAAGCACAGGACAGCAGTCTGCGGGTGGGGTGACTTGACTGTCCCACAGCCAGGATCCTGCCTGGGCCCACCCTGACCCTCCCGGCTCTGTCCCCATTCTGCGGGTGGTGCCGCTTCCTGCGTGGCTTCCTGGCAGCTGCTGTTCTTGGATCCTGTTTTCCGTAGGTTGCCAAAGACAGTGAACTCATGCCACGGTGGTCTGGCCCAGCCCTCGGCTCCCAGACTCTTTCCTGCAGAGGCCTCGCGCCGCTCTCCTCCCAGGCAAAGTACAGCTGGCCTCAGTAGCTTGGAACAGTAGTATAATCGCTCCATTGTTCTCTGAAAATGCCAGGGCCCACGTCCACCCTGCTCAGCAGACACACGCACACTGTGACAATGCCATGGTTGTCTCTCGGCGCTACGGTGGTAAAGCACCGTTTCTCGTGAGTACATCACATGAGGGAGAAGCCCGGAAAGGCAGTGATTCCAAAGTCTACACCACCATGCCCGAATCCTGTCTTTCCTGCACAGAGTCTCCACAGAAGTCCTGGGGTGATTCTGCACTGATTTTGGAAGCTAAGTGGTTTTCCCTCACAGCTTAAGACAAAAGGAGGGTGAACTCCAGTTTCCCAACAGCCGGCTTTCCTGCGACACCAAAATACTTGGCCGATTCCACTGGAAATATGGTCACTAATGGGGATGATAATGGTACCAAGAGTTACTCTTGTTTGAACACCTTGTAGGCTGAGCATGGTGTGAGCCAAACACTCCTAATATTACCACCGTGTCGGAGATTAAAACCCAGGAGCCCAGAGAAATGCAACAGAGCTCATAAGGAGTAAAGCATTTTAATTGGAGTGAAAACAAATCCATGCAGGAAGGTACGGATGGCAGGGGCTGATGTTTCCCAGGCAGACGACTTCCAGAGTCTCGGTTTGTAGACACCTGATGCTCCTGCCCAGGGATGCCAGAGTGCTGTACTCCATCTCTTCATCCATGTGGCAGCCACCTCTGCACCTGCTCAACAAGCTCCTGTTTAAGGCAATGTCCTGCCCGATGCTGGAGAACACAAGGGGCTGCTTCTCTCACCAGAAAGGTCTCAGAGCTGGCTGCAGAAAACCCAGGAGAGCTGGACCCGGTGCCCCAGGGAAGGACTCAACAGACTCATGGCACCTACTCTGTCCAATCTCCACTTCTTCAAACTCAGGCTCTCTATAAATGTTAATACTTTGTTTCAAGTAACTTTTGACTGAAGTATTACATGTTATGTATGAGGTGTGATTGAAAAACATAGTGAATGTTTAAATTTTAAAAATTTTATTACAGTAGAAGACACATTGCCATTAATGCTCCTCAAAAGACTGCTCCACACTCTGAACACACTTATCCCATACCTCTTACAACTTTACGAAAGTAGTTCTGGATGTCCTCTCTTGTGAATGTCTCAAGCTGTGCTGTCATGGCTGCCTAGATGTCCTGAATCAATTCAAAATTTGACTCTGGGAAGAGCCAGAGGTCACACTGTGCCAGATCAGGTAAGTAAGGTGGACAGGGACACACTGTAAGTTCTTATGAGCTTGCCTTTCCACCGGATGGCACTCTATGGCAGCATTCACTGTATTTTTTAAATCACACCTTGTAAAGACATTCACAAAAGAGGACTTCCAGAACTGCTTCAGAACATAGCAATAATCAGGGAGAAGCATGTTCGAAGAAATAGGTTGGGGGTATTTCAAGATAGATTAGTGGCGATGTGTCTTTTACTATAATAAATTTTTAAAAATTTCTTATTCTCTCATCCATTTGAAAAAGATCTTCTTAGGTCCCATTTGCCTATCTTCTATTTTGCATGCTCTCTCTCTCTCTTTCTCTCTCTCTTTCTCTTTGCTTGTAGTTTCTTACGTAAAAGAAACCATGCCATATTTAAGCTTGAGAGATGAAGGGGCAGGGAGGGGAAGGAAAGGGATTGAAAAAAAGAATTGAAGGGGAAATGATAAAAGGAGAGCTTTTGAAAATAAGAAGGGAACCAATAGTTGAAGGAAGAGGGAAGAGAAGAGGAGGGGACTAAAAATAAAAGAATTCAGGTGTGTTATGTAGATGTACGAACTCCTTGTGATAAATATAATCATTACATACTGTAAACATGTACTAATAAAATTTTTCGTTGCTCACTATATATTTCTGTCATATCTTGTATCATATATATTGTTTTATTGGAGTATGATATATACAAACACACACAAAAGGTGCACATACCCTAAGTGCATATATTATATATTATGTGTATTTGTGTTATGTAAATATAAACACATACAAGTGTGCACATCCTAAATATGCAGCTTGAAGGCTTTTCTTAACAAATTGAACATATTTCTACTAAGCAGTGCCCAAACTGAGAAATAAAGCATTAGTAATACCCAGAAGCCCATCTTTACTCCCCGTCCACAAAGATGACTATTGTTTGGACTTCTAACATCATAGATTGGTTTGGGTTACTTTTACACTTTCTAAGCACTGTAATACTATCAATAAGTAGGCTAATACATATGTGCTTTTATGCCTGATTTTCCTACTCCACATCGTGTTTGTGAGAGCCACCCATAGACCTGAAAAATTCTTATTCTCATTACTGCCAACTATTCCATTGTTTAGAAATACACATTTATTTATCTATTCTTCAGCTGGTGCACTTTGGAGCTTCCATTTAGGGTCTGTTAGGTGCAAACATATGCCTAAATTTAAAAACAATCTTTGTTAAAGGATCACCCCAACAGCAGAGTAACTAGCACTCAGGAGTGGCCACCTCTGCCCTTGACTCATCTGGACTTAGGCGGGGGCTGTTCCGGGAGGCTTGGAGTGAACAGTGCCGGTGTTACTTTAGGTAGCTGCCATCTGCATTAACAGGCCTCAGTGGAAGAACTATGAGTCAGCTCATGCTCTGAGATGCTACCAAAAAACTGTGGCAGCCCAGTGTTCTTTAGAGGCCAAGAATCCTGTCTCTGTACCCCCCAGGGAGGACTAGGTTACAACCAGAAGTCTTTGATACAATTAGGAACATTATAATTAATGACCCAGATTACTCGAATTTCCTGGCACAGTTGGAAGGCGGAGGCCTTGGGGTCTGTGACCACAAAATGAAGCTTCTCTGTGGTAAACACTTCAAGAAAGCCTTGGTGTGGGCAACCTGGAGTGACCAGCATTTGAAACTGCATACTTTAAGTTACCTCATAGTTTATTAAGGGAGAACTATGTAAACAAAGGTCATCCGGAAGGTCATCATCCAGTTACACACCTGACCATGTGCGGAAATGTGCAGTGAAGTCAGCTGAGCTGGAGAATCTGACAGCATCAGAGCACGGGGAAGAGCACTAGAAATGAAGCTCTAGGAAGCTTATGCCTACCGGAACCACACACATCTCTATCTGAAACAGAATTACGTGTTTCAAATTACAGGCTGCTTCCAACTCGTGATGACTCGACTTCTGATTTTTCAACTTTACTGTGGCGTGAAAGTAATGCACAATCAGTAGAAACTGTACTTGGACTTCTGCACCTTGACCTTGCCCCAGGCTGGCTATGTCCTCTCTACCTTCCTTGGAGTCTGGCCAGCAGCACTGAGCCACAGTTCGCAGTCAGCTGGACATGGCTGGGGCAAACCCAAGCCCCTTGGTGGTGTATTGTGCCCTTACGTTGTGATGTTCAGTGTGTTAGTTACATTTCTCACTTGTATTTGAATATATGATGCATCGACTGAGACATAAACTCACTGATGTCTTCAACTGAGGATGGGCTCATCTGGACATGCCTCATTCATCAGAAGTCATGCAGTGTTTGTACTGCAATTTAATAAACTGACTTTTTTTCTTTATTGCTATTCTCACCCATTTAAAAAAAAGTAAAAGATATAAAGTTTTTCTGATCTAGTAGCATGAAAAATTTGCTTTCTAACTTTCCATGAACACATGACCATTGTAGCAAAATTACATAATCAGTAATATAGAAAGCAGAAAATAAAAAACACTCATAGTCCTGTCACCCACGGTTAGCCTCTATTTACATTTTGGTATACGCAGTCATTTTTATTTTTAACTATATTTCTCTTTCTCTTCCTTTACTTGGCCTATAATTAGGTTCATGCTATGTAACATCAATTTAAATCTGCTTTATGACTTTTATAGTGTGAAAATGTTCTATTTTAAATAGACTTCAATCTGGCACAGGCCTGTAATTCCAGCACTTGGGAGGCTGAAACAGGAGGATTGCCACAAGTTTGAGGCCAATCTGTGCTGCATTAATGAGTTTAAGATCAGCCTGAACTATCTGGTAAGACTCTGTCTCAAAAACGCACACACACAAAAGTTAGACTTCGAAAGTATTACTTTTGTCTAATGAGGTATCACAGAAGGTTGTCATATTTAACTTCCCTCCACCCCATTTTAGTGGTACTGTAATTATGTTATCTGCTCTGCTCCATGCATTGTTGAATTTGACTTTATCAGTTAGTTTTTATTAATTCCAAATTACAATTTAAACACACGCGAATTATCCCCAGTAGTTAGGATAGAGAGTAGCTGTGTGCCTTCTTTCCAGCATTCTCTGAGTAATGCATAGTTTTTCCTTTTAGCAAACTGTTCACCATTCTGGTAGGAGCCCATTCAGTGCAGCTCACCACTCTGGTAGGAACCCATTCAGTGCAGCTCACCACTCTGGTAGGAACCCATTCAGTGCAGCTCACCACTCTGGTAGGAGCCCATTCAGTGCAGCTCACCACTCTGGTAGGAGCCCATTCAGTGCGGCTCACCACTCTGGTAGGAGCCCATTCAGTGCGGCTCACCACTCTGGTAGGAGCCCATTCAGTGCGGCTCACCACTCTGGTAGGAGCCCATTCAGTGCGGCTCACCACTCTGGTAGAAACCCATTCAGTGCAGCTCACCACTCTGGTAGGAGCCTATTCAGTGCAGCTCACCACTCTGGTAGGAACCCATTCAGTGCATGTCCCTGGTGAAAGGCCTGTGAACTTCCTATCCAGACGTCGTCCAAGAGGGTGTTGAGGGGTGCTGACTGCCTAGGAGCTGAGTATAGTGTCCTGGAGCACAATCAAGCCTGTGTGCCCCTCACAGAGGAAACCAAGTGCTTCTGGTGTGCAGTTGTCAGCATGGTGTAGCAGCAAAAGGACCGAATCCATTAGCGGCAGTGATGCTGTGATGTGACCATCCCAGCCGCTCTCCCCAGGCCGAGTGCTCTCTCACCCCACGTCCGAGGGATTCACTTCCCTCGTAACCCCTCAGACAAAACATAGCAAGCTGATGTGCAGACTAGCAGTGGTCCCAGGACTCCCTTTCCCAGGACTCACAGCAGCTTATCCGAGTCAGCAACCACCTTGAGAAAGGAAGAAAACCGACCTCCCAGGAAGGTGGGTTGCCCTCCAGGAAGAGAAGAGGGCACCCGCCCAATGCAGGTAGTGCAGCCCACACCTGCTGTGAGGGTGCAACAGAGTCCCGGTGAAGTCTGACCCCAGGGAACTCATGCATCATGTCATAGACTTTCACTTGCTTCTGGGGCACAGTGGTCTCAGGATCAGAAATTATTCCTTCAACATACACCTGCACACACCCCGGAGTTCACCTTCTGCTTGACAAAAATGTGCTCTCTCACCTTCAGACAGATGCAACAGAAACTCGACTACTTCTTCAGCATACGCTCATAGGCTCCCAGGTACCTGTGTGCTATCCTTGGGGCCACGTCACTTCTTCTCGGGGCTCCTTTTACCCTCTCTAACCTTCTGGTTTCCTCTGCTGAACTAGCCTTGGCCTCTTCTTACCCTCCCAGTAGGAACGCTGATGTTCGCGCAAGAACATTCCCGCCACCTGGAGCCATCTTTGCATCTTTCTTCTTTGTTTCATTTTGGTTCACAGCAGGGCATCACAATTTTCTCACTTTCTGTTAATAAAAATTAAGCAATCAATTTCCTTCCCCTCCATTACACCTAATTCCCCCTGTAACTCAATTATTATTGCAACTCTGGCAAGTGCTTTCCAAGGCAGATGGCAGGAAAGACGTGTTGCCAAAATAAAAGGCATTGTGTACAGAGGAATATGGTTTACACAGAGCTGACGGTACTTCCCTCCAAATAGAGATTTTCCCCTCAATATCAAATTCATTTAACTCTGTTAATGTAGTAAGTTTATACAATACCGAAGTACTGCCAAGGTTAACATGAGCACGTATAACGAACTATGGCAACCACTAAAATTTATGTGTATATATATATATATATATATATATATATGTACGTAGTATTTTTATACACACACAAATATATATATAAAAATAGAGTAAAACCTTGGTTTTCCAGCATAATTTGTTTCAGAAACGTGCTTGTAATCCTAAGTACTTGTACATCAAAGCAAATTTTCCCGTAAGAAATAATAGAAACTCAGATGATTCATTCCAAAACTCAGAAGTATTCATATAAAATGATTATAACACTGTAATATAATACAAAATAAAGAAAATAGAAAATGTAAAGAAACTGAACAAATTAACCGCACTTACCTTTGAAAATCTTCGTGGCTGGTGAGAGGGAGACAGGCCGACTTTCACTACCACTAACTGAATCACTGCTGTCTATTGGCTCAGCGGAATCTCTTTCTTTTTGTGCAAGTTTAGCAAGGAACCTGTCCAGTGACACTTGCTTTTGCCTCCATTGGAAAGCGTCCCAGAAATGTGACATTGCGTTGTCGTCAAACAGATTGATCGCTGTCACTGCTGCAGCCTTATTCGAGTGGTGATTTTATACAAAATTTTGCACTGGTTCTCACATTTTACACATCTCCCTAATCTCATTTGAAGAGAGGGATTCCTCAGAGTTGTTCTCCTCCTCCTCTGCATATGAGAGAGAGAGAGAGAAGAAGAGAGAGAGAGAGAAAGAAAAGAACCATTAGCTCAATTGCGATCACGTGACATTTGATATCAGGTACTACTCATATCGCAAGACGTAGCTTGTTTATCAAGTTAAAATTTATTAGTAATGTCTGCTTGTCTCGTAAAACACAGAGCAAGTTACTTGTAATCCAATCCAAGGTTTTACTCTGTATGTTCCTTTTCGAGGTTTGAAAGAAGTTAGGACAAACTTATAATGTGATTTTTTTTCTCTCTAGCCCCTTTTTTGAGTTGTAACACACCTAATCAGGTGTGCAAAGGTGTTTTAGGTTCTATGTACTATTTTTCAGAGTGCAACGCAAGCCTGGTCGATGAGCTCATGGTTCTTCGTCATGGTGCTTGGAAAGATTCAGCTTGGCCAAAATGGCAAAAAGGTCTCAGCTCAAGTACAAACTCAAATCACTTAATGGATCGATTGCCAATGACCATCTATGCTGGGTGGGCAGGAGATGAGAGAAAAGAAGGAGTAGCCTTTGTGAAAGTCATGACTCCAAGGAAGGGCCAGGAAGAGCAGGAGGGCTCCATTGAGAGCAGGAGGAGTGTCCCTGCCCAGAGGTGGGGCCTGCAGAGGTTCTATGGGCTATTTCTTGACTCTCTTGTGTGAGTCTATAAAGAGGCTGATTTCTACAAGACACTGTAAGACCAACCTGCTTATTTTATAACACTTTCTGCTCTGTTTGTGGAACCACCTTTGTTTCTCCCTATCCCCACCTTCCCAGGTCACTGCAATTAGTAATCTTGTCCTCACAGAAAGAAGAAGAGTCTCTGAACTCTGGAACTGAGAAGCAAGACCTACCAGAATCAGAGTCTATCCCACACTTCCCCACAGTGCAGGAAGCCTGGGTATCTGAGGTCCATTCGCTCCCAGAGTAGAAGTGAATTTACTGGGCCTTGGGAGGCTGGGGCATCTGGCCAGGATTTTTCTTCTCCTTCTAAATTAACTTAGGTACATTTACACAAATGATTAATAGTCAGAAGTATAAAACTCATGTGTTCTTTCTTTTGGCAGGGGCGCTGGGAATCAAACTCAGGGCCTTGCACCCACCAGGCAAGCACTCTACCAATTGAGCTAACTCTCCAACCCCCATATGTGTTCTTCGTACAATACTTTTACAAAACTTTGATAATGGTGGGAAAACGTATTCATTGCTGAAAACCCAGAAGATATAAGCCCAATAAATAAAGAAGATAAAATCTACTCCATGTAGATTCTATTCCATGTAGTATAATTCTACTCCATGGAGGCAACAGCCATTAATAGTTTACTGTATTTTTTAGTGTAATATACTCTCAAAAATGCAGTCAGCTATATATATATATATATATATATATATATATATATATATATATATATATATATATATAGTCTGTGGTAGTCTGGTTTTTTTCCTTCAGTGGTATGTTTGTAATATTATTTGCATTTCGTCAAATATAATTTAGCATCATTTTTAATGGCTACGAAGTATTTCTTGCATAGATGCACCATAATTTATTTTAACCAGTTCCCTATGGTTTGCATTTAGCAGATTTCTAAAGGTTACCACATTCACCAGGGGGCAATAACTTGTATGTCTCACTGCCATCGGGTGGCATGGGACAGTGCCCCAGGGTGGTACAAGCCACCTCATGGAACACTCGTGCACACACCACTGGTGGTTCAAGCTCGGGAGCATGTTCAGTGATTACAAGATTACAGTGGCCTTTCTTATGGTTAAGAGTTTGCTTATCTCACGATTGTTATCGCAGGACAAATTACTAGATGTGAAAGTGCTGAATCAAAGATTATTCAAAATCTAAATCTTGTGGATTTTGATAGTGATTGCCAAACTGACTTCCTAGAAGGCTTTGTAAATTATGGTCTTTTGAGGCTGCATAATTTGATTTTTATTTTCAGTATCTGAAAAGCTTTCCATTTACATAGGTTTTTGCATGGTCCCTTCAGCTATACGGCCAGAGTCCTGGCCCTAAGAACAATTGTCAGGTAGCACCCACTACGTGCACCCATTTCTGAGGCTCATCAGTTATTTTGAAAATCATTCCTCATTTATATAACTATTCTCATATTTAGCATTACAAATGAGTTGCCCCGGTCTTGCAATGGGATTCAGATGTCTGTTCTCTTCGGGCACTTTTCATAATTTATTTTGAGAATTTTACTCACTATTCATCAAGCCAAATGTTCAGCTAGTTCATCCGCCCGGCTCTTTGGGCCCTGTCATTGTATGGCGCCGCTGGTGTCTTGAAGCAGGACTGGCTACTGCCCCATCTTGAGGCTCACAATGCAGGTAACGCCGCTTTGGCTCCACTCCCAAAACCGCAGCACACAGATGGCAGCGAACAAAAGGCCTGCGTGGGCCACCACAGTTCAGCTGTCCCCAGCCTGCCCCTGGCCCTCCGGGGTCTGATCCCCACCTCCTCTCACCACCCCGCCCCCCAGCGAGCACCCGCGAGCTCAACAGCTCTTGGACTAACAAAAGGCTACTCTCAAAACGCCCCAAATGTTGGTCCAATATAATAGAGCTGAAAGAGGAACGCTTCATATCACTCGGTTAGACGTCCTCATTGCCCTCCTCTTCGAATGTCAGGGAAACAGAGTCCATCTAGGTGCCAATGAATCCTCCGACTGGGCGGTTGCTGTAGCAACCTTATAGAGCTGAATTAAGCCGCAAACCGTACGGAAGGTGTTGGCTCAGAAACCGCTCTGCATGGTGCCCCACCTTCTTTTGAAACTAGATGGTTCTCTGTGACCCGGAATCTATTTCGTATTTCAGTATTTCAGGCACAATTATTTGTTAAGGTATTTGATTTACTGTAGAATTAAGACTCTGGGTGGGGGTGGGGGGAGATGGGGTAGAGAAGAGCTGAAAGACTGGAAAAATATGACAAATACGGGAGGATGATTTTCTTTTAAGAGAAAGACGCTTAAATGGAATCAATTCATTGAAAAGCAGGTGCAGAGGGTTAATGTAAATTCTGTGCCCTGTAAGAAAAAAGTCAGCTCTATCTAATGTGGGGCTGGTTTAAAATAAACCTCATGCTATTATTAATCTAATCCTTGCTTTGTAAGCCATGACATTTAACCAGGTAATTAAATAATAATTGAATAAGTCTGTGAGGCAGAGAACCAGGCTGAAAGGCACATTCCCCTGAGGCAATTTTTATCAAATATTGACTTATTCCTCAACATTAATGATGGGAACTTAGTGTTATATTTTATATTTACATACTAACATTGTTTGAAAGGCCCTTTGTAATTTATAAGTTCTCAGGTTACACATGTGACTTGAATTTAAAAATACAAAAGAAAAATCCAAGGGGTGGGGAACGCACATAAACGCAAGGTGTGGGTGGGGACAAACCTTCTCTGCCGTCGCCGGGGACTTCTTCCTGGCTTGGTCTCCATGCACATACCTTTTAAACGTTAAAATGTTCAAACCTTAACTGTTCTTATTCCACAATGGACAGAAGTGGAGCTTCCTTTTAAAGCAAGCTTCTTGCATTTTATTTGCTTACTGAGCGTGCCAGATGGAGAAGGGTAAGATGTCCCAACGCTGCGGTGTGCTGAGAAATGGCTAAAAACGTGCTTGTCAAAATGGCATGGTATGCATGTGTGTAGGCAAGCAGTTTTTCTCCATGTGACCAACATAAAGGATATGTAACACACAAGTTAAGATTAACCACTTACCAGTCCAATTATTTAAATATAGAGTGACCAAAAATGCATATTTTTTGTTAATTTTTATGAGGTAATACAGCAAGAAATATAAAAATGACAATTTCATCAAATTAATTCACTATAGGAATCAAGGGGCTGGAGATTTAGCTCTCTGGTTAGAGTGCTTGCCTAGCAAGTGGAAGTCCCTGAGTTCGATCCCCAGCACCAAAAAAAAAAAAAAAAAAAAAAAAAAAAGGAATTGAGAATTGACCGTTGAAACGACCCCTGCTGGAGAAGTGCTCAGGACAGTCAGTATGTAAACAGATTCGCTGTCCGCTGGAGTAAACTGTTAAGTGGATAATAATAAGACACAGGACTCTTTCCTGACTTACTTCCATGTAGCCATTTTATGCACACAAAATGTTTTCTGCTTTTTGCTAAACTTTTAAATCTGTAGTCAATCCCCAATTGCTTGCAAATGACAAGTGCTGTTCCTTCCTAAGTGTGCTCATATCTTCCTTTATGTAGGGTACGGCAAAAGTAATACAGCGAAGACGTGTTGGAACTTCCCCTCTGATCAGTGAGGGACATCTGTGCTGAATCAGACTACAGCTTTACAACACTGGGAGAATATTTCCTCCATGCTTGCTGCCGTTCACAATGGACTGACTACGGACACAATATACTTTTGAAAGTTTAATTTGCATTCTTAACATTTTCATCCTATTCTTCAGTATTAACAATCAATGAAGCAATAAGTTAAGCCCAGTATTTATAGAATTTACAGTGTCCACACTTACCCTGGCAGATTTAAACTACCAGCAATGATGCCGTTAAATGGCAAGTGGAATTCACCTCAAGGAGCCAAATAGTAGCAAAATGTGCTGAAATAACAAGGAGACTAACTTCGTGTATTTATTATCTTTGCTTTTAATATAATTTAATGAAGAATTTAATCGTACTACTTGCAGTGCTTGCTATTTGGCTGGAAAATTCCTGAGTTACCCACCGGCTTTAGCTGTGATGAGAACTGGCTGTGTCACACCGGGGTGCACTGAGGCCCTTACATTCAGCTCACCAGCCTGGGTCTCAGGCTCTGCCAGTGCTTGCTCTGGTGACCTCCACCAATAAAGCAGCACCAGTGTCAGTGAATAAACTCCTCCTCGAATGCCCAGCTAGCCTCTGGGTTCATGGCCTTGGGGCACCTCGCGACCATTCCCTACTATGCATGCCTGGCTCCACCTCGTGTTTCCAAAGCCTGCAAACATGGAGCACATCAGTCCTTTCTGCCCCACCCTGCCCTGTCCTGCCCTTTCTGTCCAGTGCATTCTCTTCCTGAGTTCCTTCCAACGGACTGTATCGGTTCTGTTCTCTCGACATTCAGGCATTGGACATAATTCCTAGTTACTTTTGCTATTTTCATTCTCAAGTGTTATGCCTCAGGACAAAGTAGAACCTGACATTCTCTCTGTTCCTTCTGCATCTTTTCACTAGTTTGGAACACCGAGTGTCACAGTGCCCCCAGCCCCATTTAGAATCTAAGATATGCTGCTTGGCCACACCCAGGTGACACCACTGGCCACAACCAGCTCAGTTTTCTACAAGGTGTATAATTCAGTGATTTACCCAGGCTCCCTATGTGAGTGTGAGTTGTAGGGGAAGAAGGTGGCAGAAGACAAATTTCTTTATATTAGGCCAAACTCTTGTGGTTGCAAATATCCACCAGCTTAAACAAGTAAGCAAAAGGGATGTATTGTTTCATATTCAGATGTTCAGGGATGAAGTTGGATCCAGGTCATGCTGGAGCCAAGGACTCAAACAAAAAGGAAGTACTATAATGATTTGTCACTCTCTTTCTCACATTTTCTATCTCTTGGCCTTAGTTCTTCCTCCTTCAAATAGGTTTTCCCATGGGGCCAAGGAAGGGCCCTAAACAGCAACTTCAGGCTAACATGGCCACACTCAGCCACCCCCAGGGAGAGGCTGCCTCTGTCCTCCTGTGTGCAGCAATCCAAGAAGGTCCCACATTGGTGCTGCACGGTCACAGGCCCAGCCAGACTGTCTCTTGTGCTGGAATGGCCCAGCTTCCGGCTTCCCTCTTTCCTTATCCCCTAGCACACTCACCCTACAAGTCAATACTTTCTTTTGCTCTCATTAGTTAACTCAGAAGATAGTACTTAGCATCTGCTCTATGCCCAGAACCATTTTAAGTACAGAGACTTTGGCAGTGAACACATCAGATCAAATATTTGTCTTCATGGAGCTGATATTCTGCCAGATAATGCTCATCTGACTTCTTAAACCTTCTCTCTTTGTCCTCTTCTCAACTTCTGAATCAGTGAAAGTTAAATACAACCATATTTACAACATAAATTGTTACAGCTTGCAACGAGATGCCCCCTGAAAAGCCTCATGTGGTCAGAGGCGGGGCTTTTCAGAAGCTGAATCTAGGGTGTGTGATGCTGGGATTAAGGATGTGTGATTACTAAATTAGTCCACTGATTAGTTTAGTGCAGTTCTGGGTGTGGATGATGAGAAGGCCCACTCTGGGTATGGGTGGCACTATACAAAGGGTGGGTAGCCTGGAAGGGTAAATGGGAGAGTTGGGCTGCTGTGCCACTTCACTGCCTTCTGCCCTCCATGAACTGTTTCTCCTCTGAGAGCCCCCTCTGCCATGCCATCTGGCCTCAGGCCTGCTGATTATGAACTGAAACCTCTACAAACTGTGAGCTACAATAAACCTTTCCTCTTTTTACCCAGGGTGTCAGGTATTTTGTCTCAGCAATGAGAAAAGTAACTAAGACACAAACACATAAGCTCTGATCAAGGGCACAAAGTTCTTCTCCATGACTCATTGCATGGAGTTCAGGACTTACACTATGCAATATTAGTTTTAAGTACAGAAAACTCTTTATAATTGCTTCTAGTTTCTCATTAGTAGGCCAGATGGTTCAGATTTTGGAACAACAGCCCCTGAATAAGTATTATCTTATTTGTTTCAGATGTCTAAGAGAACCATAAGCATTGGAAAGGGACAGTGACACAAATGGGTCTTACGAACTTTTGCTTAGTATTCAAAATAGCTTTGAAGAGTATGTGATAAGAAGAGGTACAGCTTGGTGCTGGCTCTGCTGGTGTGTTTGAGTTGATTTGGTGTTGTGCTTTGGTTCCAAAGTGGAATCACCATGTACATACATTGAAGAACCAAAAAGCTATCTTACAACCCCGACCCAACTCTGAGAGCCTGGATCTGGAATGTCCCCTGGAGGGTCATGTGTTGAAGGCTTGCTCCCAGCTGGTAGTGCTGTTAGGAGGTGGTGGAAATTTTAGGAAGGCCCAGTTGGAGGAAGTATGTCACTGGGAGAAGGTCCCTGAAGGGTATATCTTATTCCTATCCCCTTCCTCTTTCTCCCTTTTTGTTTCCAACCACCAAGTTGTGAGCAGCTTTGCTCCACCATCCTCTTCCTGCACAATGCTTCTGCCTCACCACAGGCCAGAAACAATGGAGCCAGCTGACCATGGACTGAAACTCCTGAAGCCATGAGCCAGAATAAATCTTTCCTTCTTTAAATTGGTTTATGTCAGGTATTGTGTCTCAGTGATGGGAACCTAACACATCAACTATGCCTATGCTGGCAGCTTAGAGAAGAAAACCAGACTATGAGATCATGAGGGGACCCTTTAGATTGCTCCATCTTGGGGAGCAGCCTGGTAGCTGCCACCTGTTCAGTCCCTTCATATTCCACACCTGGAACAGGGTGGCCTGACAACCTGCCACCTGAAGTCTGCTTTTCTTTGCTGTGTCAAATTGGTGACTGTGTCACCAATTGTCTTCTGCTTCTGTGTGGTTTTCTTATTCGTTCAAGTTTGGGCAAAAAGGAGAAAAAAGCCTCCAGTCAATCCAAGCGATTGTGCTATGTGCATGCGAGGCAGGAAACTTGGCTCTTTCTCCTGGCTGCCTTACTGGCTGTCATGAATTGTCCTCCATGGATAGAAACTAGGACCAGACTTTCCATAGAAGGACTCCAACCAGGGAAATCTGGAGGTGCTTTGCTTTTAGAGAAATGTTCTTTAGGTTTCCAGACACCTTCCAACTCCACATTAAGAAGACATTATTGTTTTTAATAAGACATTACTAACTTCAGACAGAAGCTGAAACTGGGTCCAAAGATCCATAAATGAGCAGAGTTTTAAATAAGGGAGTCAAAAGGAAAGAAGCCCACTTACTCTCAGTTCTAAAGTCCAAAAGTATAGTTTTGGAACCACACATAATACCTGCTTATTTTCCAAATAATTTACCTATGATTTAAAATGGCCAATCTTCTCTCATCTCAGAAAATGCGCAGTTTAAGCCCACAGTCTGAGATTTGAAGTTTTAATGATAGAAAGGGAGGTGGAGGGAAGAGGATTGCAAAATCCTAGTCTCGCCCCTCAACATCTAAACTGCAGAGAGGCGCTCAGCATCCCAGTTAATAGGGACACAAAGGCCCCCTAGCTAACTCGTGAGTCTATGAGCCTTCTTGGTAGTACAACATAGGAGACTTTTGTATGCGGGCTCAGGAAGAGCAGGGGCTCCAGCTTCTGTGCAAGTATGACTAAAGTGTCAAAGACCAATACCACTTCCGAAATAGGGCAGTCGATCTTTCTTCTAGCCTTACTCTACATCAGATGTCAGAGAGAAAGGGCCTCCTTCCAACCACCAGTTCTGAGTTAGGTCCTGCCTCCTTTGAGCATGAGGAGGTTACCTTAAGGTCTCTGAGGTGGGGTCGCTGAGATATCCCTGCCTACCTGGCAGCAGCATGGAAGTCAGGGTGACACCAGAAAAGCTTTCCTCTCATATTTGAACCCTGGAATTATCAGTGAACTCAAAGGCTCCCGGCGAAGGTTTCCATTTGAACATCATCCCATTCCCCACCCCACAGCTCCCACCTCTGCAGCCTTGGAGGAGAGTGAAGACGGAAATGCTGCTGAAGGCTGATAAGGAATTTTCACTGAAGAGAGGAAGTATTGCAAAAGAGGGATAAAATGCCTGAGCAAAAAGTCAGCTCAGCTCCCAGAGCCTTGTTCCGTTGTCCACGTACACGCTCATGAGGGCAGAACGGAGGCAACCTCGGGACTCACTGTGCCCAGGACCCAAGCAGGGCGCGGCCAAACAGGGCTCTGGCTGACAGGGAGGATGATGGGCACATTCTCAGAAACAGGTCCAGAAGGGCACAGCTCTAGAGGCGCATGGGGAGCATTTGACATGCAGATCAAATGTCTGCAGTAACAACCAGCAAGGAGGTCATGCGTCATATGATTTCACGCCATGGTTCTACCTATCCCCATCAGGCCTGCAAAGTGGAATCCGCGCTTCCGGCACCTGCCTGCGGCAAGCTTCGCCCCA
>PVJO010021807.1:0-29267 GCA_004026905.1 Hystrix cristata | reverse complement strand
TGTGTGTGTCTGTGTGTGTGTGTGTGTCTTTCTCTGTATGGTTCCTCTCTGGACTGGTACCTGGCAGAAGAATTGTATAACGTCTCCATCTCCCTCCAACACCTGCTGCATTCACTGTGGCACAGGATCGAGCCCTGCTGAGGCCCGTGTAGCGCAGCACCCTTTTCATCAGATTGTGATGTAGGGAGCACATCCTCAGCTCCAACATCCACGGAGCTCAGCCGAACCAAATCTCTATCTCTGTATATGAATGATGAATATGAAAACTATGAATCTATCTATGAATAGGAGGTGAATTTACAAATTCATATTCTAGATCATGAATTATATATATTTATAGAACTCAGTTAATAATTTAATAGAGAAATCTTTATTATACAGTGGAAATTCTGATACCAATTTATAACCCAAAAAAAAATTTATAACCCTTCTTTCCCAGCAAATGTTGCTTGTTAACCTCCTTCAGCGTGATTTCTAAAATGATTTCTGCTCTAGTCTGGCAGAATTCTCACCTTATATCAACTCTTCAGGTCTTACGGATCTTTTTCACATATTTTCTGTGCTGTTCTAGTTCCAGGATGTTTTGTTTCATTTTGTTTTGTTTTTATGGTACTGGGAATTGAACCTAGGGTGCTCTGATAACTTAGCTATGTCCTCTCGTCCTTTTTATATTTTATTTTGAGACAGAGTCTTGCTAAGCTGCCAAGGCAAGACTCAAACTTACAATTCTCCTGCCTCAGCCTTCCTACTAGCAGGGACTACAGGTCTGTGACACTACACCATGCTCTCAGGCTATTTTATATGAGGTTATCACTTGTGTATTAAATGCCAAAAATAGTCTCTTTTGTTAAACATGTTCAAAGTGCTAGTTTTAGATATAGCCATCACCTGCTATATTTAAAGGGGTTGCTTTCCTCCAAGGATCCCTGCTAAATGCCTGCTGCACAATAGGAATGTCTCTTCTCTTTATTCTGTGACCTTGCATTTCTCTCTCTCAAACTTCTGCTTTCTGCCTTTTACGGCAATAGAAACACTGAAAGCTTAGCCCCTCTGATCAGGAAGAGTAACTTGCAGATCGGACCCAAGTGGGTATGAGCCCTCTGCTGTTCTAAGTCAATTTACACCAGGACACTGCCCATCAAACACTGCCCATTAAATGGTTCACCTGGATGCAGCCTCGAGGTTTCATGGTGTAACCATTTCATATGCACTACTATACGGGCCACGCTGGCAGTACGTGCTACCTACTATGTGCTGAGTAAGTATTTGTTTATCTGCAAAAGTATGATTCCTCGAAGAGATAAATCATAGTTTAATCCAGCCAAGTGGCATAGCCAGAACAGAAATAGCCATGGATAAGGGAACTGGTAGTCAGTCGAAAACATGGTAGAGCCCCCGTGTGTGTGTGTGTGTGTGTGTGTGTGCTGTACTGGGGATTGAACTCAGGATCTTTGAAATAAACTATCTTCCTATCAGGATTTTTATTTTTTAATTTGAAGCAGGGTCTCTCTGAATAGAGAAGTTGCCCATGCTGGGATTAAATTTGGAATTCTCCTGCCTTAGCCTCCTAGAGGCGTGCACCACCATCCCTGGCCGGATCCCTGTCTTAATCTGTTCAGGATGCTATGGTAAGATATCTTAGACTAGGTAATTTGCAAAAAACAGAAATTTTATTATTTATACTTCTGGAGGCTGGGAAGTCCAAGATTAAGGCATAGCAGACTTGAAGTCTGACAAGGACCTGCTCCTCATGGGTGGTGTCTTCTACATGTCCGCATATGGTAGAAGTGGCAAAATCGCATACAGGCCTATCTCATAAGCCACTAAACCACCCATGAGGGCAGAGGCCATATGACCTGCTGCCTCTCACCATCCCCACCTCTTGATACCATTAGCTTGGGGGTCAGGTTTCTTTTTTTGGGGGGGGTTAGGTTTCCACATAGGAATTTCAGAAGGACACAGATCACGGCAATCCCCTGCCATGCATTTTATGCCTTAAATTCTATAACGAGAGTGCTTTAGTATTACTTTGGATTTAAGAACTCAGTTATTCCTGTAAAGGGTTTCATATTATGTTCCCCAAAATGAAAATCTGAACTGAATTTAGTGAATTCATACCTTGAAACAAGAACGCATTCCCGGTAGGTGGCCTGAAAATGGAAATGTTCCTGGTTGCTTTGTGAGATGGAGTAAAGGGAGCGGGGACTGAGAAGCCAGTTGACCAGGTAGAAGAGGGGAACCAGACACAGGTACCATCTTGTCCCCATGCTGGGAAGGACAGACCCTAGCCAGGTACCTGGTGACAGAAATAACAAAGCTCACAGATAGTCGCTGGGCCCAACAGAACTTTCTGCGGGGATGGAAATGTTGCCTGTCTGCTGACACCAGTATCATTACTGGCCACATGTGACAGATGAGCATTTAAAGAGTGCCTAGTACAAATTTAAAAATGTAAACATAAATAACCATATGCAATTAGTAACTATTGTATTCGACAGGGCAGTAGAAAATATGCTCCTTATGAGAGTTGTGCCTATAGGGCACCAAGACGAAACAAAACTCTAGTTTTTTTAGTTCTGTCTTTCATTTTTTTTTAATTGGAAGAGTATTTCCAAATGAGATTTTACCAAATTAGTATTACCATTATACTTCCACATACTAACTTTTTTACTATTTTTAAACCTAACAACAGACATGCAGGATAAATGCTAGTATTCTTATTTTTTTTAAAGATGAAAAAGCTGAAGTTCTGAGAGGTCATAAAGATATTTGAAAGACAGAGGGGCAGAGCTGGAATTTAAACCTGTTGTTCTGACTTTGAAGTCCACATTCTATTATACCACACTAAAGATATCAAATATATAAAAATATTTAAAAACTCTACCTACCTGTCCTTTTCTAGATCAAGCATAACCTTTATTGCATTTTATTAGCAGAGAGAATATAATTTTCTCTGGCTTCATCACTCTGAACCTATTTCTGCATTTTTGATACAAAGAGCGGCTGTCGTGCACTGGCATAAGTGGTTCTCTGAGGAAACACAAATGGAATCATAAAAGGCATAGACAAATTTATGACTAATAGCAGCATAAATTGCTACTGGCACTCTGGGGTACAGCTATTTTTAAAAGCTGTTGGGAAGGCCAGTTACATGTTCTCCTTGCACGGTATCTGCGGTAACTATTCATAGCTGAACACTGAGGTGGATTAGTCCTGTTATGCCTGAGTTCACATCCTATGTCCTTAGCATCGGCTATTAGCAAATTAAAGACTTGGATTATACATGGTGCTCAGTTATAGACTAATAATTTATTCGTTCAGGAAAGTTTACCTACTGGTGCCATTATACAAAAATACTAACTGCTGGAAAATGTAAGACTTACAAACATCCAACACAAACAAATGTCTATATTTTTAAAGAATTTATGAGAAGCAGTATCAATTTTAGAGGAAGCAGAAATGCATAATATAACCGGCCACACAGTTGTAAAGAGAAACCCAATTAATGGATTTTTAAATGTTCTTTTCAGTTGTAAGATGTAGTCTTCTCAAACAAATTTAGGAGGCAGTAAAATGAGCCAAAGTGGAAATAGAAAAGACTGAGTATTCACCTAGACCCACGATGTTAGGAGGAGCCCAGGGCTGAAGCAAGCAAGCAAGGTCAAGCGTCAGCTGTTTTAGAAATAAATAGTACCCAAAGTTGAGCATTGAAAGGGAGTTTTTTGAAAACTAGGAGTTGGACCTCTAGATAAAACCAGGTGATATACGAAGTATACAAAGTGCTGCCAGCCAAATTCAGAGAGGGTCGGATATTCATGGAAAGTTACAAGCAGGGCAGTTGTCGATAGGCAGGATAGAAGTCACTGCACATAAAGTGAAAACAAAATCGACAATAGTCTTATGGTGTAGATCTAAAATGTCTACCAGAAAGTCTCACGTGTTCAGATGTGGGGCTTTTGGAAGGTGACTGGCTCATAAGGGTTTTGACTTCATCGTCAGATTAATCCATAGATGAGATCTAATTTGATGGCCTTATTAGGAGCTAGTGGCAATTTAGGATGCAGGGCTTGGCTGAAGGGAGTGGAGTATGGAGGCCTGATCTTGCAAACCACATCTGGTTCCAGGGCTCTTCCTGCTTTGGCTTTTCCCCTTCCCTCTTTGCTTTCGGGCTGCTGTGAGGTGAGTGGCTTTCTTCCATCACTCCCTTCCACCATAATGATTCTATCGTGGAACGAGCTGACCATGGACTGAAGACTCTGAAAGTGTGAACTAAAACAAACCCTTCTTCCTTTGAGTGGTTTATCTCAAGTATTTTGGTCATAGCAATGAAAAGTTTACTAATACAAACAGAGAAACACGGCTCGCAGGAGAATTATAGAATAAGACAAGAAAGTCTCTGGGAGGACAGTTTCAGAGCCTGATCACTGAAGAATGAGGTCAAAGAAGGAAGTCAACTGTAAGAACAAGCCCTACAGGGTCTTAGGTGTCATTGGTTTGTGAGCAAGAGAACCAAAGAAGAGTCCCTCTGGATTTGCTCCCGAGATGGGGAGGACAGCAAGCATAAAAGGCCACACGCCTCCCGCTGCGCTTGTTAAAATGCCATCGATCATCTTTGCCTTGTTAACCAAAAACACATGCTCTGGGAAACTCACCTGACTCAGTCCTCTTCCATTTGATCTGTTTGGTCTCTTTGCACATGTATTCATTGTGTTCTCCCACTCATGTGTAAAATCACAGCAATCGTACTTTAACTTTTGTTTTCTTTATTTGCTAAGAGCCTTGGCTTTGGTGCAGAGTCAAGGAAGGAGAAGAAATGGGTGGATGGGGTGTATCTTGGAGTCCACTGTCTCTGAATCTCAGCAATGGAATCTGTTTGTACTCTCTTGCATATGTTTGATTCTCCCTCCCTTTTGTCTCAAAATTATTAATTGGGCTGCAGGTGACAGAGCACAGAGCGACTTGGAAAACAACCGATGGATCTCATAATTACTGTAAGAAAAGTGTTCAGACCAACAAAATACATAAAGGATATGGCTACAGAAGTTTATAGATATTTTCTACAATAAAGAACAATTTTACATTCTATCTAGTAGGATAATATGCCCAGAAGGAGGTAAAGATGCTTTAGAACAATGAGAAAGAACATTGCAAAGCACTGCCAGAGTCATGCTGTTCTTAAGGATTATGTTCCTAGATGGAGATAAATCTGACAATCGAAATAGCGTTCTCTCAGATCTAATTTAAACGTGTGTGCTTTTGGAAATTTCTTACTTGTTCCTTTGTTTATAATTATTTCAAACATTTGCTTTTTGCCTTCTATGAAGAAATTTGAAAAGGTCAGATCTCTATTGGATCATGGGCTATAGGAAGGACCTGCCTTTGCTTAAATAGGCATTTGTTGGGTTTTTAATATCTCTGCGTGAGTTTTACAAGTTCTCAGAGGTGAGAAAGGTAACTGAAGCTTCCAGAATACAGAAAAACTATAAAAGAAAGCTCATTTTTATAAATGCTATTGTCTTATATAACCCCCTGGAAGACACCCAGTTCCCACTTCTGAGAGCTCTTGGGAGTCAATTTGTCATTTGATATTTTGTAGAATTTGCAGTAAATTGGAAGAAGTGAATTCTCGTACTAAACTTCAATAGCAAACTATTTTGTACTCTAGTTCTTTGGGAAACTAAATAGAAGAAACTTATTTTATCTCTTTCCTCTTCAAGCCCAACATTTAGAACAGTTTCTTGCCAGTAATAAGTATCCAGGAGTTGTTTCTACAGTTAAATTGCATTTTGTAAAGTTTTCCTCTTATTGGATACAAAAAAAATATGAAGCCATTGCAGGGCACAGTGGCACACATCTGTAACTCGGGAAGGCTGAGTCAGGAAGATGGCAAGTTCAAGCTCAGCCTGGGCAACTTGGGGAGAACTTGTCAAAATGAAAGAAAATTCAATTAAAAAGGCTGGGAAGTAGCTTTGTGTGAATACCCTGGGGTAAATCCTTAGTATCACCAAATAGAAAGAAAAAAGAAAAAAAGAAAAGAAAAGAAAAAGAAAAGTGAGCCAGCCATCTAGGAAGTTTTCTATTCTTCCCAAGCTCTGCAGACTCCCCAAACATCTGCCTTTCCTGGCAGACGTGGGCTGAGGAAAGTGCGTCTTCCCCTTCTTCCTTCCTCTCCTCCTACTTCTCCTCCTTTCTTTCTTCTTTCTCTACTTACTCCTGTGTCTTTCCTTCCCCATCTTGTTCTTTTCCTTTCTCTTCTTCCTTAGGGTTCATAATCAAGAAGTACATGTGCAGAGTACAATCGATAATGGGAAAATAAGGTGCCACTTTATTCACCTTTGAGCAAAGACTCAACAATCACAGTGCAAATCTCTCAGCAAGGTAAATTCAGAGAAATGGGGTTTAAGAAGACAAAGCTCCTGAGATGATCAGGGAGTCTACTTAAGCTGCAAAAATACATCAAAAAAGAAACGATATCCTATCACCAGACCACAGGCCTTGCCAAGGTCCTTTACCTCCTTGGGGAACTGAATAAAGAACCACTTTATCTCTTTCACCTTCAGGTCCAACCCACACCCAAGAGCCTACCACGTGGACACAGGAAACAGCAGAAGAGTGATCCGTGCAATGTGCATGGCCTCACCCTGTAATGCACAGAACACCCATAGTCTCGTATTCGCACCAACCAGAAAACTATTGGGTTTACTTTGAAGAAGAGTTGGAGGAGTAGGGGTGGTGGTCAGGGTCGGAAAAAAGGATGGAAACATTAGCTCCCTGCAGACAGATAGGAAGTTGAAAGAGGGAAGCCCGGGGACATAACCGGACGGAGAATCCAATACTCTATGTGATCTTCGTTTTACAGAAGAAACCCAGTTACAGAGCTATGACTTTGCACTGAGCCCTGTCACAACTGTAAGAGTAAATGTGCTATCATTTCTGCCTGCTGCCTGACTCCCACCTCCCTTCACCGCTCTGTTACCGCTTTCTCCTAATCTCCCCATGCTGCCGCCAAATCGGACTGCCTTTCAGGTCCTTAAACAGTCTCTGTACTTTTCTGTCTCTGGGTCTGCGATGATTTTAGTCCCTTCTCATCACTGTTGCATGTATCCTGAAATACTCAATTCAGACACCACTTCCATGACAATCTGTGCTTATTTCAATCAGAAACAGTCAAACCCTCATTGTATATCGGAAGCGTGTCTTGTAGGGCAGAGAGCAAAGATCTAGCAATCTGAGTCCAAGTCCTGGCTCCTTGGCAAGTTACTTATCTCACCCTGTTACTCAGGTTTTAAATTTTTATCTTTTGTGTCAAACAGAGGATGATGCCCGAGGCCTCATACATGCTAGGAGAGCGATCCACCCGCGCTACAACCCCGGCCTTTTGGTTTCTTTGTTTATCACATGGGGAGTTGCCATGTCATTCATTGACATCACATAAACTATATGGCATGATTCTGGAGATATGTAAATCACAAAACAGGGGGCCTATTACCACTGCTCATAGCAGTATTTTAGCACCAATTATAAAATACGGTGAATTACATTTATTTGTGGGGCTGAGTAGTCTTCTCCCACTGGATCATTCACTTGATGGGGGAACAACAAGCTGCCTATTTATTTATCTCTTCCATCATCACCCAGATATCCTGCACGATGCATATGGTCTATATATGTCTATCAATGGACTAGACTTAAATGTGCTGAAAAAAAATTTACTGTATCAGTATACACTTCACTAAATCAATCACTCAGCTAATTACTTACCCAAGTAGGGTGCTATATAAGTTAATTGTACAGCACTACATATATCAATTTATTCCAAATATCTGATCATCTCACTTTATATTTATATGCACACAAAATATATTTTTATTCGCTTTAATAAAGTGCTTCAGCCTGTTAGTCATTTATCCTAACTTTTCCTTAGCCTTTACCAGAAGTTCAGACCTTGCCAAATTTTTTTCTCCCCTGGTTAAGAATTATTTTTGTTGAATTTATTCTGGTTTTTCTCTTGTAGCTTGCTTCTTATCAAGACAGTTTAAGAGATTCAATAAATTAATAAGAGTTTGTTGAAAGGTCCTTGATGATTGAGGGTAATTATGGTTCTTACACACCACATCCTGAGTCTTTCTGCTTTACTGGGGCAGGTAAATGTCACAGGTGGGTTTGGGATGGCATCTAGACACCCTGTGCTGTAAACAGACACCTTTTGCAAAAGTGTGTTAGTTTCGACCACGTCTTTTTAAAACTCCGTTTAAAACAACAGAGGACTGGGGGTGGGGGTAGAATGCTCACCAAGCATATGTGAGTTCCTGCATTTAAACCACACTGCTGCAAAAAATTTTTTAAAAAAGTGAAAAAGAAAAATATGTGTAACATTTAAAACAACAATAATATAAAAGCCCTGTGAATATAGGAACTTTGCATCTCATGAACAGCACCTCTACAGGCAGAGATTCTTCCAGAATGTGAAAGAGACAAACAGGGCCCCTTTGTTCCAGGAGTCCATCGGAAAGAGAGATTCCAAATCCAACAGGCTGAAGGGGCACGCTGCTGGCCCTGGCGAGGAGTCTGCCAAGCACCAAGATGGTTCCCAGCAATCTTCCGCTGCCGGCTGAAGTGCCGACAGGCTCTGGAGCAGAGCGATCAGTCTGTTAATAGGAATACATGGCTCAGATAGTCAGAAATCAGCCTCCTCATATTTCCCAGACCATCCTCCACTTCGTTTCTCTCTCCCAAGCAATTGAAGTACACATTTTGTTTTTAAAACCATTTTCCAATAAGGCTTTCCTGATTTCCCCTGCCGGGAAAGACTACAAGCTTTAAGGTGCTTCAAGGCAAGTGGAGTTACTGTATCTCCCCTCAGCACTGGCCGCCTGTCCAGCAGGGAGCCCTCCTGGATCCCGGGGAGGGGAGGCTGGCACTTGGCAGTTAGCCCTCCTCTGACTCCTCTCATCTCCCTTGGCATCTCCTCCACCTCACGCTCAGTCATGTCCTCTGGGACTTCACAGGGTAATGAAAGTATTGTTTGCTTACAAAGAATGTGGGAACTCCTGCAGTCCACACATCTTTTCTATTTTACTTTCTTCTGGAAAACTTTTTCTAAAAAGCACATCTAGTATAGGTTTGTTCTGATGGTTTAAGGGCCATCACCGCCTCAGCGTACACACTATGATGTCAGATAATTAAACTCTGAGCTTATGCATTTGAAAACTGAGAGAAACAGAAAGGAAAGAGAAAAAGAGAGAGATTGGCAGAAAATACGAGCTGCCCTGATGATTACTTTCCTTTTTTACAATGAATCCCTTGACATTGTCCTGAGGCACCAGACCACTTGAGATGGCTGCCACGGCTCTCCACTTTCCCCGTGGTTCGTAAAGACCATGTGACTAAATTCTGGTCTGTGGGATGCAAGCAGCTTTGGGTGCACTTAGCAGAGCACGCCTCTGATGTCCGGGGCGTGCTCATTTGTCCAGCCCTTCCTCACCTTGCTGCCTGGATCAGGGCTGTGGGGTCAGAGGGCTACAGCACCCAAGGCATGACAGAGAAACAAGGCAAAGGAACCTCATGTAACACAAGCTCAATCTCAGCCCCCGTGTCTATGTCTGGACTATTGCATGAGAGAGGAATTCAGTTATGTGCTGTTTATGCCACTGTTGAGTTTCTGTTATTTTCATGTAGCTAATCATATTTTAAGCAAAGGTAGATTTTCCATGAAGCTAAAAAGTGGAAACTTTGGAGACCTTCCCTTGCCTAGGACTATTCTAAGGCTTGAGCAAGAGCATTAGTAATGTGTCTCACAATCATTTTGTATTCTTTTCCTTAAAAGGTTCTCACTATTGCAAAAGCCCTACACATCATCCTTCATGGTCAGTTACTTCATGGGTGTCTCCTCTATAGAGCTGCACTCTACAGTTAGTCGACCTTACACACAGCATGGTAAATAGTTCCTGATTTGTCTTGCACAAAGCCAATTTAATGTACTTAGTGGTATAAAGGAATAGAATAGCCCATTGTTTCTCAGACATGAATTATTGTTGTAAGAAAAAGGAGTTTCATGTAACTTGGAGAAACACAATATTAGCTAACACATTTTGTCTGCGTTTTTAATTACAATATTTCTTAGAGAAGGTAGTAAGTGAATATGTGTACTAGATACCCCATCAACAGAGAATGCTCTTGTTTCCTAAACTTACTAGTCCACCAGAAGACCTTTTTCATGAGCCATATTTCTGCAGAGTGCAATTTACAAACAGTGTCCTGGTCTCAGCGGATATTTTCAGATCACTTCTTAGGGGAAAGTGTGTGTTTTTTGGTAGCATTAATGTAAGAAGGTAGTTTCCTTCCAGATCTTGTTTTGTTTAGGTTGCTCCCCGTCTGGAGTGTGTTGCTCAGTAAACACTCAGGGCAGTAACGGTGGCATTTCTGGATTGATACTGGCTCATTTCTCAGGTCTCCTGGGAAAAACTGGGAGTATTATGTTCAAAATTTGAAGTCACTTGTAGGGGAAAAGGTTGGAATCACACTGAAGTTCTATCTCCTGTGAGGAGGTTCTTTGATAGTGAGATATAAAAATTTGCAACTGCAATTGAGATGTGATTCTGTACGCAGGACTCATCCTTGTCCGTGTGTTAGTGCTTGTAGAAATATCCAGGCTCAGTGACACAAGCCAGAGTTTTGTGGCAGGGAAAGTAGCGCCTCCAGGCTACATATCTTCAAATGAAATTTAAGTATTTTCTCTTGTATTGGTATTTTAGGGCTTTCATAACAAAACACCCCAAACTGTGTGGTTTGAAACAACAGAAATGTATTCGTCTCCAGCCTGTAGTCCAGAAGTCCAAAGTCAATGTGTCAGCAGGACTGTGCTTCTGAGACTCTTGAGACTTGCCCCCCTTCTGGGGGTGGCCCAGATTCTTTTCTGTATTTTGTTTGCAGCTGCAAGCCTCCAGTCTTGCCTTCGTCTTCACATGGCGCTTTCTTCTTCTTTCCAGGAAGGGCTTCAACATATCTTTAGGAGCAAGTCAACCTACAATAGTACAGAATCTTTAATTGTCTATTGGACCATATGTCATGGTAGACGCAGTGCTGAGTTAGAAGTCAAAAGGCCCACATGGGTCAGAGGCAATCCTAGGCTGTATTTTCATATACATAAATGAGAGTAACAATGCACTCCTTGATTCCTCTGAAAGAAACATTTAGAAAAGTGCTCTGTAGCCTCTAAGCAATGATGGAAATGTTACTGTTTGCAAGAAAAAACATGGCTAATGTGGGTAATTGAAATTTGGCATGTCATCTCCTACCTTACTTTAGGCAATCATTTTGACCTCCACTCCACTCTTCTCTCCATTTCACAGGACATGATTTTTTCTTCTTGCTGCCCTTACACTCTCTACTAAGTGACATCAGATAATGAGAAGAATCCCCGTTGGTACAGCCAACTCACAAATTGAATACGAAGCACTGAGTAATAGGAAAATGCCATATTGCTTTAATAACTCTCTGCATTTCAAATCAAGGTAAAGGGCTGGCAAATGCCAGCAGAATACTTGAAGACTAACTACTAATTAGTGTATCCAGAATTACTCAGCATCAGTTGAATATGTTCTACTGTACTCTTAAAGCCTTGACACAATCGTAAGGAGATAGCAGAGCTATAGTTCACGAGCTTGTGTTTTGATCTCTGGAGACACCCATGGTCCTCATGTGAATTTGCAAGCTACTTTGAATTTCACAGAAGTGGCTCAAATCCTAGTTTAATTTACTTAGTGCAAGATAAATATCAGTTTGTTAATACTGAGTATCTCATGCTGGATAGATATTCTCTCTGACAACCATACATCATTCTTAATAAATAAAAATGAATAAAAACTCTTATAAAACATGGGGATAATGGGAGCTTGAGGTTTTTAAAGGGATTCTTGATAGTTAAACACTGAGAAAAGGGCAAAGGGTGAATACTGATCATATGATTTCCTCTTACTGAACACTGTGAAAGCAAGGCAGGCTTCCAAATACTTGGTTCTATTTCTATTTAAACCCATCCCTTGACTTAAATGCCTTTTAACTATGACCTTCTAGAATTTCCTGCACAAAATGTTTAAAATGCACTTGGCTGATTGATTTAGTTGACATTAAAGAACATCCTATATCATTTCAATGAACATGTGGAGTCTGACTTTGTTCTTAGCATCATAAGTAAGAAAAGCCAAAACACAGAAAATAAAGTTATATGTTCATGAAAAACCTCAAATCAGGCAGAAGGCTTTTGTGACATAGTGCATTAGAATAAGGCAAAGCCTGTCCCGGAAGGATCCTCCACCGGAAATCAGAATGTCCCACCTGAGGGGTGATAAAGTGAAGGCGCTGCTGACGGGGCCTGCCCTACCTAGTGATGTGACAGTCCCGCCAGATTTCCTACGCTCTGCGGCACCCCTGAGAACATCAGAAGAAACTGCATCCCCTGATCTTTCTTTGCTGGTTTCTACTGCCTTCCCTAAATTTTAATTTCATAAGATTCTAACTTATAATTTATTTCCCTAGAGTAAGTCATTACCAGAAAGCATTTCCTGCCTCTGGGAAAGACTTTTCCAAGTGTGAGCGGGAACTCATTTCATCCAGAGATTCTGCCTTAAGCGGCTGTTTGACTTCGCTTTTCCAACATGTCCCTTAAAATCAGCTCATTTCCTTTAAATGATGGCATAGGACATAACGTGCTCTGTTGGGGGACTGCAAAGTGAGAAAAATAACTCCTTAGTGATTTTTTTCTGAAGGTGAACTTTCTTATGATGTGTAACATACATGTGGACCAACTTTAACAGTCCAACCAAATGACATTTAATACAGTAACTACATGGAACCACGATCAGAATGAGAAATAGTGTCAGGCCAGGGCTTCCAAAGCTTCTTGAAGGCCACCTCCCAGTGGCATCCCACATTACTCGAGTCCAGAAAATAAACCAAGGTCCTGACCTCTCGCACTGTACATCAGCATTGCCTCTTTTTCAGACTCAGGGAAATGGGATCAGACTGTACATACTCTTGTACCTGGCTCAGTATTCTGCTTGTTGAATCTGCTGGAGAAGTAATTTCATTTTTATTACTGACTCATATTCTGCGCTATGAAAATGCAACCATTTATTTTTCTGTTCTGCCGTGGATGGGCCTTTGCATGGTTTCTAATATCTGACTATAACAGAAAATGCTGTCGTAAAAATTGTTGTGCATGTCTTTTGAGAGCTTGTGTCCATATTTCTGTGGACCTCTAAAGTGCAATTTCTAGGTCATAAGCAGTGATGTGCCCAGGCAGGCTTCTACCAGCTCTTAAGAGCCCACTGTTAAATATTAAGAAATCAACAATCCAGTTGCCAATTTGTCAGCCATTATTAAAAATTAAGTCATAGCAAATGTATAATTAAATAAATTATTTTTAAAACAATAGGAATATGTATTCAAAACTCCTTCATTCCTAATTATTATTGCCTGTGCTGTCAAGGTTATTTGCATTTATGATATCTGTATGGTAGAAATATTACAAAATGTTGTGCAACTTTGCATCTTTTCTTAACTCTGCATTCAGAAATGTCATGTTGGTAACATGACATTGGCTGTGGTGGTAGGAATTGGCAACTACTAAAAATTTAGGGTTTGATTTATTTCGTTGGCTATTGGGACACAAGAAAGAGATGGAACAAATATTAACAATGCAAGTTTTGTTTTACTCCAATTTTATCTTGGCTCAGTCTCCATGTTCACCCCCACTTTCAAGTGGTCTTAGGTCTCATTTCTGTCTTTATTGTAGGACTTCGTGGAAGCTGCAAAAGTAGACCATACTTGGAATTACCCTGAATTATTCCTAGTAGGCATATCACTGTTACCAAATCAGACCTATTTTGCCTGCCATGGGGTTGCCAATCACAGAAGTGATCTCTCTTACGAAAAAGAAAAGGTTTATTTATGAGATGCCACAAAAGACTCTTCAAGGATAAGATTTAGGAGTTCTTTGTGGGGTGAAGAAGCCGGTGTGAGGGATGCAGACAGGCGATCGGAACTAAAGAAAGATGACCCAACCAGTGGTCTGCACATATGTAAACAAAGGTCATGACTTTTCACAGGAAGCACGTTCAGGAAATGGCAGTCTTTGCATAATCAGAGGTGGAGTTTTTGGCCTTCTAAAGTTAAAAGGTCATTCTTTGGACACTTGCGTGGCCCTAAGTTGAAGGAGTAGGTGGCTTCAACTAGTTTGAGCTAGACAAATGCCTGAAAAAACAATTGCAGCCAAGGTTACCCTACATCAGAGATGTTATCTAATTTAAAGCTAGCAGAGGTCTGTTAATTACTCCATTGCTCAGCTAAACGAAGTTTACAACCAGTAATGAAAGAAAACTAAAAGCAGATGAAGCCAGAAGGTTTATTCGGTCATTCAGCTTTTCTTTCTTTCTTCCTTTCTTTCTTTTTTTTTTTCGGTGCCAGGGATTGAACTCAGGACCTTGCACTGGCTAGGCAAGCACTCTAACCACTGAGCTAAGTACCCTGCCCCTCAGGTTTTCTCTTGCGTTTCAAAAGAAAGAAATGTTCTTATTGGTTCCTAAAATTTAACTGGGGAGGGAGAATGGTTCAAGCCTTTTACAAGAGAAAAAAATTTCATTTTGGGGACTTAGTTACACCATATTGTATTTATAACTGAAGGTACAATGAGTGATAGTGCGATTAAGCATTTTATTACAGCAAAGCAAGAGTCATCTGACCTAAAACAACGGAGTCCTACAGCCTATGCTCAGCAAATTTCACCTGTTCGGGTCTGTGCCTCACAGAATCCCATTCCTTGTGATGTGGTTACTTAATTACAGTCCATAATTACCAACAGGGAAAACCAACACTGTATTGCTTAAATAATCAAACATATATATATATTTAAACAATCATATAGTTATAATACTACATACTAATATATACACACACACACACACACACACACACACACACACACACACATATTTTCTTAACCAGAATCAAGAAACAAAGTCCTGTCTTTGGATATTTTGGGTTTCCGTGCTGAGCGCAACTCCTGTTGACAGCAGTGGAACCAGGCACTGAGGACCCTGCTAGCACTGAGCGAATATTGACCTAAGAAACTTGACTGACAATGTTTGGGGTCCATGTTTCTATATGTTTTCTTCTCCCAGAGGTCCAAAAAGGGACAGTCACAAAAGTTCCTTCTACTTTGGCCTTTCCTCTTTTACCTATCCCATTGCTTCCCTGTGGGACTTCGGCCAGCAGAAGCAAGGCTGCTATTACCCTTTCTTCTGTCTCCTTTCCCCTTTTGTCATCCAACTGAGTCAGGAGGAGCTGGCCTTCCCTTCATAGTCCTCTCTAATTTTTACATTTCCACGTTTTCCCCCCCCCCCGAGTAATTTAATCTCACAACTCAGCCTTCCCATGGTAAGCTTTCCGCTTTAGACCGTGTGCTATAGTTGGATAACAAATGTCTCCCAGAGGTTCGTGTGTTAAAGATTTGTTCCCCAGCTTGGTACTGTTGAGACGTGATGGACGCTTTAAAAGGAGGTGCCTAATGGAAAGTCTTCTGGTCACTGGGGTGTGTTCTTGAAGAGGGTAGTGGAGCCCTTCCCCCTATTCCTCTCTCTCCTCCTGGCCTTGAAGTGAGTGGTGTTCCTCTCTCTAGCACACACACCTTGCTGTGCTGCTGCAGACCCAAAGCAATGGAGCCAACCGGCCATGGACTGAAACCCCCAGAACTGTGAGCCAAAATAAGCCCTTTCCTGTACAAGCTGATAATCTCGAGCATTTGTTACAGTAACTAACTGATTAACACACAATGGAAACAATTCTAAAGCTTGGGTTTATTTGGGAACCACAGAGTAATTTAAGAACCAGTCATTAGAAATTATAGAAAAATACATTGTTTTAACATTCCCAAAATATTATTTCCTAATATTCTGCATGAATTTGCTAATTCTGCAGAGTCTTCTTTGGGAAATGGCCAGCTAAGTAACATTTGGGCTCCTGTACTGTATGCTTACAGGCAGAACTGATTTAGCTAGAACCAACCAGCACAGCGTAAGGCTCTAAAAACATTGAAACACAGTCATTCTACTCAGTTAGTAGTCTAGCAGTAACTGTGACAAGCAGTGAAATTAATAAAGAGTTTCTCACTTTACTGATTATGTGGGGGAGTTACTGGGAATTGAACCCAGGGCTTCTGTGCTGAGCCACATCTCCTACCCTTTTCTTATTTTTTTATTTTGAGACGCGGTCTTGTTAAATTGCCCAGGTTGGGCTTGAACTTGCGATCCTCCTGCCTCAGGCTTCCAGAATGCTGGCGTTACAGGTGTGTGCCCCCATGTTTGGATGTTAGTAAATTTGGATGTTAGACTTTTAATACCATCTTTAGCCAAAAGTCCAAGTTACCAACGAAAATGTTTTGCTTTGGGCATACAAGAGGATTTCAGACTTCCCTAAACTATGTGAAGCCAATCAAGAAAACACTCTTGATGTCTAGCATTTAAAGCAGAAGCTTCCTTACTGTGATCTAGTCGTAAATATAAGACCGTTCTTGTTTTCCTTGGCCTGCAGTCCTAATGAAAGGACACTATAAGGACTATAGGCTTTGTTGATGCAAAACTAAGGGCTGAGTTCCCCTCGGGGAGGTTTCTGTGACTTGGCAGTGCTGGACCCCAGGACTACTATTTGTGGGAGGTGCAGAAGAGCAGGTTCGGCTCTCAGAGGCTGTTTTGGGTTGGTCAGGGGCTCCACTCACAAGGCATTTTGTGTTCTGGATGTTCTGTACTTCCCAGTACAGAGCTCTATAAGTTCTCTGACCTTCTACCACTGAAACATCTTTGTATACTTATCTCTCTGCAAATCTGAGCACAAATCTCACTGCTGTTAGCTAGGTATTTTGAAGTACTCTATTTAACTCCATGTGTCTCTCTCATCTGACATTAGTGTTGATATAAAATCCCTTAATCCATCATCATAGCTGAGTATCATGACACCTGCGCTATACATCTCTGACTCTTTCCAAGGCGTGAGCATTCAATGATTGCTGAATGTTTTCTCTGTTGCTGCTTAATTTATGTCTCCTGGAAATATAGTGTCTAATAAAAACTTCGTTTATTTCTTGTTAATTTTGAAGAATTAACATATACACGGAATAACAACTAAAATTTTATGGAATATGACCGAAAATGAGTTTATATATATTATTTACTCTGCTTGTTTTTCTTTTTTTAATTTAAATTTTTGTCCATACATATTTGTAATACATATTGATTACATTCACTGTGGAAAGTTGGTGCATGTACACAACAAATTTAATTCTTTTTTCATCCCTTTCTCCTTCCCGCTATACTCCTCTCCTATGTTTATTAAAGAGATTGGCCTGTAATTCTCTTTTTTAGTTGGGTTCTTGTCTGGTTTTAGAATCAGGGTAATGCTAGCTTCCAGGAATGACTTTGGGAGTATTCCTTCTCTTTCAAGTTCATTAAAGAATGAGAAGCTTTGGCATTAGATCTTCCCTGAATTTCTTGTAGAATTCAGTAGCAAATTCATCAGGTCCTGGACTTTTCTTAGTTGGTATTTTTTTTATTACTGTTTCTATTTTATAACATGTTATTGGATTATTTAGGGTTTTTTTATCTTCTTGGTTCAGTTTTGGTTATTCATATTGTGTTGTTTGGTAATTCACAAATCTATCAATCTCTTCTGAATTCTCCAAATTATTGGAGTACACATTTTCAAAGTAATTACTAATAATCTTCTAGATTTCAGTGGTATCAGTAGTGATTTCATCTTTTTCACTTGTAGTTGCAATGATTTGGGTCTTTTTTTTTTTCCTTTAAGATTGGCTAAAAGTTTGTCTATTTTGTTTATTCTTTTGAAGAATCAGCTCTTCAATTCATTGATTCTTTGTATTTTTTAAGTCTAATGTCATTAATTTCTGCTCTGACCTTTATAATTTCCTTCTTTGTACTAGCTTTGGATTTGTATTAGTCTTGTTTTTCTAGGACCTTGAGGTGATTACGAGTGTGTGCCACAACACCTGACTATTTTTACTATTTAGTATGAAGTTTTCATCTTCCCACAAGGTCTAGTCACTCTAATTGATTTTGTTATCTGCTTTCTCAACTACCTTATTTATAATTGCTGTTTCTCAGAGCCTCTCTTATGGGGCTAAA
This sequence comes from Hystrix cristata, assembly GCA_004026905.1. Classification (NCBI taxonomy): domain Eukaryota; kingdom Metazoa; phylum Chordata; class Mammalia; order Rodentia; family Hystricidae; genus Hystrix; species Hystrix cristata. The sequence continues at coordinate 11,076 of PVJO010021807.1, read as the reverse complement.
TCATTTCAAAATGTGGCTTAGTGTATTTTGAAATATTTGTTTTCTTCCTCTAAACTGTCATTTCGGTTTATCCTATGGCTTCCTGGAGAGTGCCGAGTCACATATTCTTTCAGCATATCCAGTTGAATGAGTTTAAGTTCATTAATTTCAATTAAATTTGAATATAACATATTGAATTGCTTTGAAGCAGACTGATCCGGGTTTGAACATTTTATTTTTGGTGATACATTTCTAACTAGTAATACGACCTCTGCAAAAGTGGTACAACCAATCTGAAGCTCACTGGCAAGGCAAAGACCTATTTACAACCATTAGTTGCTATCAAATGATACGATATGTGTGATCCCTGGCAATCAACTAGACAATCAGTCCTAGTAACCAATTACTGATACTGATTACTGATAAGGATGGTGTGTACGTGACGACAATAAAGTGCTTAAGGAGCTTTGACAGACTCAGGTTTCATAGCCACAAATGGTATTAAATAAATACAAGAGAAAATGTGGAGTCTCTCCAAGTAACTGCCAATACAATGCATCATCACGCAAAACAATCGCCAAGTGAAATCACACTTCATATAAAAAATGCCCTCACAAAAGTAACCATGAAGGAGTTGCTCAAAGAATACAGAAATTGATTGATAATATTTGTCAACCTTTGTTAGGTCAGGACAAAACGCTCTACATATTTTTTGGTGGAAGGATCACATGAATCAGATCACAAGAGAATATGTAAATGGTCTTCGGAAAAAACTGTCATTACCCCATATAGTGATTACTCTGACTTCCAGTAGAACTCAGTATACCATCAATTTTGTCTCTACAAAGCAGTTTTCTCTGAACTTGATAGTGTCTGGATTAATCAAACTCAAATTTTTGAGCTGAGAAAGCAGCAAATAGAATATGAAGAGCCAAAAGCAACCATAGGTCTTTCTGGACCAGCAAACTTGATATTAATACTACACAGGCCTTCTTTTTTATTATTATTAGTGTGTTTTAGTTACACAGAGCAGCGGGTTAATGTTGGTATATCTGTACGTGCAGAGAACATACGGTGATAGTTTCTACCTCCCCACTATTCCCCTTCCCATTCCCTTCCCATTTCCTTCCTTTTCTTTAATTGTCTGCTTTCCACTTTCCTGTCATGTCTCTTAACCTCCATTTTTTAAAACATACTTTTTTATTGAGACAAAATTCAAATAACATATTTTAAGTATTTTAAAGGGTACAATTTAATGGAATTAGTATAGTCTCAAAACTGCACATCCATCATCGCTATTGAATTCCAGGATATTTTTATCATCTCCAGAGGAAACCACCCTTTTAAAGTGAACATATTTCTGGAGGGGCAATTCATGAACTCAACATTAAAATTTATATATTTTCAGATTTTTTTCCTTTCGGAAGATAATACAAGCTTTAATGTACTAGAGAGAAAAGGTCACTAGAAACAGGAAGAGACGAATGTCAAAGCATATACCAATAGTTTATTACTTGGGATAACCTGCCTCCAAGATAGCCTCCTATGACTTCTGATTTTTGTTTGTCACATACTATGTAATCTCCTCCCAGATCATGTCAGTGCTGATCTGTACGACTAACCCAGGGCAAAAGAGAATACACGGGAGGGTTGGAGGGAACTAGGTTAGTGGGACACCTGAGGGTGGAGAAAACCAGCTAAGGCAGGGTACCCACCAACCTGATTCCACCCTGAGACCTCCCACAAGCCCACCTCTACCTCCTGCTCCTGTGGTTGAAGACCCAAATGACAAAATCGTAGCACCCACAACAGGGAAAGTCCGCAGATGGGGGCGGACGCAGTTCAGCACTAGATTGTGCTCAGGTGGACCCCAGGTCAATTAAGCCCTCATGCACGGGGATTGCGTCTCATGAATCTAAAAACAGAGGCATCGTGGGAAGGAACATTCACAGAACCTCAAAAGAGAGGGCTATCCATCAAACACCTCACAGGGGCCAAGACTCCCTCATAGTGGGAGAAGCAAATGAGAGATTGCTAGAAAACCACACTGTCCTGAAAGCCTTAGGGCCTTGCTTTCCTCTCTAGCTGGCACCTGTCTGCTCAGCCTCCCTGAGTTTGCTTGCTTTCTTCTCTCTCTCTCTCTCTCTCTCTCTCTCTCTCTCTCTCTCTCTCTTTCTGTCTTAGCTTTTTCTTCAACAAACTTCTGTTATCTCAATCCAGCTCGAGTGCTTGCTCCCAGTTCTTTGTTGGCAACACCAGGAACCTGGTAAAGAAGTCCTGACCTAACCCCAGATGGTAACAGGACCAGTGAATGCTGTAGAAATGATGATATGCCACTTCTTGTTTCAAGTTTCTTTTTTTATTAGTATTTGTTTAGGATACATAACAATTACGTTCATCTTGGGGAACTGGTAAATATAGTTTCTGCATTTTAAACATTTTTATTCCCCCTCCCATTCTCCCTCCCTCTCATCCGGTTGTGAAAGTCCCTTGGATCACTCACCCTCTGTGGGGAGAGTCAGCTGCCTGTATTTAAGATGCTCATACGGATGCCGCCTTTACCCATCTCCTGGAAACAACCTCATGAGACACCTTGAGCCAGAGCCACCCAGCCATCTGCTCCCAGATTTCCGACCCTTAGAAAGTACGGGTCATGACAAAGATCGATGGTTTCATACTGCTGTGATTTGAGATGATTTGTTACAGAGTAAGGTCATTTATACAGTGGAACGAGGATGGTGATTCAATAAAGCGGCCAGATTGAGAGGAAGAAGTACCTCCCACCACACAGGGCAAAAGACTTAGACGTATTATCAACGGACAAGCCCTTTAGCCGGCACTCACCTGGAGCAGGTAGGCTGTAGCTTCTTGTCTTTTGAAACAGAGTCTCACTATGTACCCAGGCTGCTCTCAAACTCACTGCGATCCTCTCGCCTCAGCTTCCCAGCGCTGAGATGACAGGCGCGCACCACCATGCTCAACTTTGTGATTTCTCTTACACACTCCTACCCTGTCACCAGAATACTCTGTTGCCACTTCTTTTTCTAATCGAGACAGTCTTTGCTGGAGTGCAGCCTGCATTGTATGCAGATTAATAGAGATGCTTAGACAGCAATACTTTTCTCTGGGCCCCATTTGCGGCTGGAGATGGATGCCTTCGGTTCCTTGAACCTCCATAAGGACCAGCTGAGAGGAGGTTGATGTAAGCATATTCTAGCAAAACCTTTCGCTTTCTCTATTGTTTTTATTGGATCTTCCTGAAGGAGATAAAACAAACATAACTTTAAATTAAATGCAAATAAAATAGCAAATCAATTTAAAATTAATAGGAAGTCAAGCAACAGAGAGCTTGAAGACATTAAATCAGCTATCAATGCCTTCATCACGCTCTGGCCTTCTGGAAAGGGACCACTTTCTTCCCCACTTAAACACCTCCTCGGACCCTCTACCCCTCTGAGCTGCTTACAAAGTACAGTGTTTTCTCTTGGCACCCAAATCTGTTTATATAATTCAGACTTCAAGTCTGCTCAGATCTTGTTAAAACCTATTACGCTCTGCTAATTCCCACCGAAGGAAATGCATGTTCAGAATCTGGGCCATAGACTTAGGCCACGTTTGGTGAGATGTCAACAGGATGCCATCCATGTCCTTCACCTGGTCAACGAGTGACTGGGGATTAATTTTCTTTTTACAGAAACATGGACTACAAATGTGTCTAACGATTGTGGGCACTAACTGTCTCACTTGCAGTGGCTCTTAGATAACAGCTGTGAGAAGCTGCTGGATGCTCTCCAGCTAGTAACATCAACAGTTGGGAGCCAGGCTAGCCCATCTCCTGTTACAGCAAATGAAAGCACAACCCAGGTGCATTGTGTTAGCTGAGTACGAAGGGCAGACGTCAGATCCACAGGCCCAAGTATGGTCAGGGTGGCTTCTGGAGCGCATAGAATCAGACGTGCCAACAAAGTGATGGTGTCTTCCAGACTGGCTTGGCTGCGTCCCCCTCCTTTTCTGTTTCTATTCTTTGAAACTATCCTTTGTTGGGGAGCCCATAATTTCTAAAAACAATTTGCTGCTTATTTTTTTTGGGTGGGGGTGCTGATCAAACTCAGGTGCTTGTTCTTGCAAGTCAAGCACTCTAACCACTGAGCTAAATCCCCAGCCCCTGTTGCTTACTTTTTTGAACTATTTCAGCTATAAAGTCTAGAAGTGATATGAGGTATTTGTGTGTATGTTGCACCAAAATTGAACAAATGTTAAAATTTGGATTCTGGTTTTTGGAGAGAAACAATATTTTAGACGAAGTCAAGGCTCTGACCCTGCAGTACACATGCCCCAAGTTTGCTCCTGATTTCCCACAGCCTTGGGCAATGCCCTGTCCTGAGCCAGAGATCCCATGACTGTGACTTCTTTCTAAACAGTGGGAGGTAGCAAAGAGAGTGGGATGGCCCGCCTTTGATTAGGTTACATTATACGACAAAGGTTGGGTGATTTTGTAGCTGTAGTTAAAGTCTCTAATCAGTACCAAATGAGAGATTATGTTGGTTGAAACCAAGCTAGTAAGAAAGGCTTTTAAAAGAAGGTCTAGAGACCAAAGATTTGCAATAATGGAGAGTCTCCTACTTTGGTGCTGGTTTTGCCAAAACACACTGCCATGAATTCTCTAGGTGTCAGGAGGTAGACTCCATCCTCAACCCGAAGGAGCTTGAGAGCAGATTCTTTCCCACTCAAGTCTCCAATCTGAACACAGTCTGGCCAGGACTTAGATTTTAGTCTTTGAGATGTTGATGAGAGATCCCAACTAAACCTCACCAGACTGCTAACCTACAGAAACTATGAGAGAACAAATGGATGTTATTTCAAACTGTTAAGTATATGGTAACTTGATACTCAGAGACAGAAAATAAAGGAAGGTAAGTCACACGGACATTATAAAATTTCTCTCCAAAATGGTTGTGTCGATTTCATTTTTGCTTCCAATAGATGAAACTTCTTATTAACATAACACTTGGGAGTGTTGGTCATTTTAATTTTTGTCAATTTGATGGGTGTGACATGGTATCTAATTATTTTAGTTTGTATTCCTCTTTATGTATTAAAGCTGAGCATCATTTCATATATTTTTGGTCATCTTGATTCCTTCTATGCAGAATTCTTTGTTTATCTTCTTGTCCATTTTCCTATAGGGTAGTTATTATTTTCCTTATTGACTCCTGGGAAATATTCATATGTTCTGGTTATCAGTCTTCTGTTGGTTACATACACTGCAAAAGTCTTATTATAGTCAGTTCCCTCAAAATATATTTATGGTGAATTTTGGTTTTCTCTACTGCAAATTGCAGGCTGTGTAATTCAGTTCTCAGATAAATGAGATAACATCTGCTCCAGTGCCAGGTGTGGTACAGGTGTTCAGTAAATGTAGTTTCTTCCATTTTTCTTTTAAAGAACTTCAAGACCTAGTAAAAGGGAAGTGACCAAGAGAATGGGCTTTGGAGATGTACTGATATACTCTTGAATCCCAGCATTACCATTACTAGCTCTTTGGTCTTCGACTGCTCTATAAAGCTCTCAAAGCCTGAGTTTGCTCTTTGTAAGATAGAAATATCATTATTTGCTTTATAGTGTCAGTAAGAACAATGAAATGCTAGCTACCCAGTGCTTGCCACATGGTGAGCCTTCGAAATAATGGTTGACTTGGAGGTGTAGCTCAGTGGTAGAGCCCTTGTTTAGCACGTGCAAAGCCTTGCTTCAATCCCCAGCAGCACCACCACCCACAGCAATAAGAGTATATTGTTAATGTTATCATTATTGCTATAAGGAATAAGAGTTGCATAAAAATATCATGTACTAAGATATGATAGGCTGTCTGTAAGAGAAATACTAGCTAGCTGCTATCAGAAGCAAAGGAAAAGGTGAGATTATATCTAGTCGGAGATTAATAGAGATTCATGGAAGTCTTTACAGAAGAGATGCCATCTAAATCCAGCCTGGAAGAAGGTTAGATGGGAAATAAAGCAGTCAGAAGTAGAAGGCAGAGATATTTTTTGCAAATGGAACAACAACAACAAAAAATATGGAAGTATTATGTAAACAGCAAACAAAAAAACACCACAAGAGTCCTAGTATTCCAACTGTGCAGATCTGTGGGGCATGTGGGAGGGAGCTGCCACTGGCAAGCTGGAAAGGGATGTGGGGACAGGGTCACAGACACTCTCGAATGGCTTAGGAGTTGGAAGCCAGACAGTGATAAAGGAACACTGACTCTTTGAAGAGATCAAAGCGCATTTCCCATGAGCTGGTGTTACCCCTCCCCTACCAGAACCCCAACCATCTGACTTACGGACTACTTTTGTCCCACATCACAAACAAAACTTGTGTAAAGGGCCCAGCAGGTACGTGAGGGGAGATGGGCTGGTCACTAAACTCCGGAATCTAACGCGAGGTTCTCTAGTTACTACCACCTCCAGAGGTTAAAAAGAAAAGTGTCAATTGTTTTTTGCTTTTTTCTTCTCTAAATGGAATCAAATGGGGCCTTCTATAGACACAGAAGAGGCAATAAAGTACATAACCTTCCCCGATAGCCATTCTTCACAGGTAGAATTCCTCCCATGAAGTAGTTTCAGCCATGTTTAAATTTTTTTGGATGAAATAGATTTTTTTCAGAAGGTTTTGTTTTGAACAGAACGCACACTCCTTGCTTTCCGCCTAAGTCATAGCTATTCATTTTAACATAATTGTATAAAAAATATTGGATTTATGCTCAATACTATCACATAATCATTAACTTTATCTTCTATTCTTGTTTTCCCACCAAACAAATACTCCAAAACCCACTTATTTACTGATAAAAGAAATGAATTTTTAAAAACTAGATACAAGTGCAGAACTCTGTGCACCTACATCATGAATGTGATGGTAGAACTCATTCTATTTTCTAAGCAAGCTCTAGGCTTCCACATGGTAAAATGCTTTTTCTCAAATGGAAGATGGAATAATTCTGTCACCAAAGCCAGAAATGCTTTGTGTCCTAAGAAACATCCATCTCTTGACCTCCATCCCACCCCATTTATAAAACATATGAAGGACAAATGGAGAGAGTTCTGCATGACTTACCAATTTGCTGTCTTCTGGGCCCTGAATGATTCTGCTGGTGTTGGCCTCCTGGTGGGCCCAGGGAGCAGCGAAGGGATCTTTGTGAGACAGCACACTCTCCTCACTTTCTCTCCGGCATTTTGTAGCATCTGACAACATGTGAGTGAACAGTAGGTACACTGACCGTTGTTTGTTTATTTTTCACAACTGTGTCTTAAGGTTTTATATCTTTCTTTCTGTCCTAATCTAATGGGCAGAAAGCATGAGAAGGTCTTTGAAACAAGATTATCATAATAAAAGTTTCTTCACCTGAAACTTTAAAAACAAAATGAGTAATTAATTAGAATCCCCCTTCCTTGTTTAAGCCAGAAACTAAAGGAAAAGCATACAAAATTTAGGAATTGGTAGTGTGTGTGAATGTGTGTGTGTGTGTGTGTGCATTTACTGGGGATTGAACCCCGGGGACCTTCCAACTAAGCTACACACCCAGTCATTTTTTTTTTTTAATTTTCAAAACAGGGTCTCACTGAGTCACTAAGTTGCCCAGATTGGGCTCAAACCTGACAGGCTTTTTGCCTCAGCCTCTTGGAACCTGAGATTACAGGTAAGCACCATCATGCCCAGCTTGATGGTTACTTTTTTAAGACTCTAATTTTTAGAACAGATTAAGGCTCATGGCAAAATTGAGGGGAAGGTACAGAGATGTATGGTACTCCCACAACCTCAACACTTGCATCATCTCTCCCATCAACATTGTTCACCTAAGTGACACATTTATTACAACTGATGAGCCTTTACTAGCATATCATTATCCACCAAGTCCAAAAATTACTTTAGGACTCACTCTTGGTGGTATACGTTCTGTGAATTTGACCCGCATCTACTCTTATAATATCATACAGAACAATTTCACTATTTTAAAGATGTGTTCTCCCTATTTATCTCCCCTCCATCCTAGTCCCTGGCAAACACCACTCTCTTTGCTCTCTCCATAGTTTTGCCTTTTCCAGAATGTCATACAGTTGTGATCATACAGTATGCACCCTTTTCTCACTCATCCTTCTTTCACTTAGAAATACCCATTTAAATTCTCTCCCTGTGATTTCACGATTTGCTATTTTGTTTCTTTTTAACACTGAGCAACATTCCATTGTCTGGATGTACCACAGTTTCTTTATCCGTTCACTTAGTTGTATCAAGGACACCTCATTCACTTCCAAGTTTCAGCAATTATGAATAAAGCTATCTGTAAACATCTGTATGCAGGTTTTAGGTAAACACAAGTTTTCAAATCTTTAGGGTGCATACTAAGGATCATGCCAGCTGGATCATACGATAAGCATATATTTAGTTTTGTAAGAAACTGCCAAAATGTTTTACACAGTGACTATACCATTACCATTCCCGCCCTCAATAAATCAAAGTTCCTATTGCTGTACCTCCTTCCTAATGCTGTACAACCTCCCTGCTGTTGCCTGTGTTCTGGGTTTTGATCCTCCTAATAGGTGCGTATGGTGATAGCAAGTATTTTTGGTTTGTTTGTTTTGGTTTTGTGTCATGTTTATTTTATAGGGCTGGGACTGAACCCAAGGCCTAGTGTCATAGCTAGTTTTCATTTCTTCACCTCAAGAAAGACTTTTTATCCGTGTTTTTCATTAAAAAGTTGTTACCTCTATTTTGGAAAAAGGAAAATGGGTCTCTGAGAAGTTAGTTGACTTCTGGGAGTACAGCTGTAATGGTGGTTCTATGTGAGATACAAGTTGTATAACTCTTTGTCGTCTATTTTGGTTGTCTGTTAAATTATGATTCACGAATGACACTTGAAATGCTATTTGCCATCAAGTGAGTTTTTATCTTTATTAATGAATTAAGTGAGCCATTTGTAAAGATCCTTCTCAATTTGCAGTAATACTCTCCAAGTAACTACTGCAGATGGCACATTAGTGATGGGAACACAGGCTATTAAGTGTTTTCAGGATATAATGCCATCTCTAATCTTTCTTCTCGATAGCATGGCCAACCTTTTTCTTCCTAATACCATCTAATTAAGCAAGATGAGAGCTGCCAGTTGGAAAATTCCTACTTTCCTCTTAGAATTAGGGTTTTGTTGGTTTTTTTTTTTTTTTTTTTTAATATAGACTTTGGCACCTACAAAGCTTGGGCAGAAACACAGCCCACAACAGTGAGCAATTTGGCCTTGTTGGTAAATAAAACATATACACTTCTAATCAGTTTTGTTTAAAATTAAACACAAATTATGTTGCAAGCACATTTAAAGGCATTGTTTTGGCAGGGTAGCTTCACGAGCTGAATCACTGATATTTTATGGTACAGTTCCAGGTGGTGCAAAGTAAACATTTAGACCCAGACATTTTCTTCTTGTTTTGCTTTATATTTGTTTGGTTTTCTTCCTTTGATCCGAGTCCTAAGGATTCAACTGAACACAAGACTCTGTTTTAAAAGTAAGGTTCTACTCCAGTGTGGTCTATAGACTTGTCCCTGTCATCATCTTCTAGAATACTTGGAAGTGAACTGGCCAGTATTATCCCAGCATAGCCAGAGTTGCAGAAAGTCTTCTTAGATTAGGGAAAGCAAAACCTCCTTAATACTTTCTCTCATTGTCTGAATTTCAGCACTCTTAACATCATGCCCTTAAAAATGGAAAATACATTGTTTATTTGGTACCATCAAGAAAGAAGGAAAGGCAGCCTACCGACCCTCCCCAGTCCCCCTTCCCTGGCCACCAGTGGCACACTCAGGCTGGCAGAGGAGCTAGTGACAGATGGGGATCACTCTTGGAATATGACTTGGCTGTATTTGGCCCCGTTCTCTGTTTCTCGGTTGCTTATTTCAGTGGAAGTCATTGCGACTGAGTTGGGCCAAAAAATGTCAAGTAAACAAGCTCTGTGTGGTTTGCAGCAGCTCAGACCGAGAGCAGAGAAAGACCTACAGTGTGGATGCCCAACCTTTTGGCTCACCTGGGCAGCGCTGAATGAAGAAGAATTATTTTGAGCCACTCATAAACTATGTAATATAGATAATAAAGTAATAAAATTTCTCCCATCTTAAATTATTTTTATTTTAACACTAAAAGCAAGAGGGCAACATGAACTGGGTGTAGCAGGCACAGGAGGCGAAATTAGTACCATACTACACTCCCCCATACAATGTTCCACTGTTACCTATGCACTCCATACTTGAGTACTGCACAACCGATTCATGAAAAATATCACTAAAAACCACATACTAATATAAAGTTTACAATCTTGGAGGATCACACTATCAGCTTTCCAGGGCTGTATGCAACCCATGGGCCGAAGTTGGATATGTCTGATTTGAGACTTTTCCTTTTCCTTTCTCTGTGCAGAATGAAACGTAAACAGTTAAATCTCTAATGTGGTTTAAACCTAATTCATTATCTTTTGTATTACAAAAATGTATTTGAATAAAAACGTTCTCTTTCATGTCTCCCCCTAGCCTGCCTACTCCCTGATATGGCATAGCACTACAGAAGCCGGCAGTGGTGGCCGTCCAGTCTCTTGGGTTTGCTCTGGTCTTGTGTTAGATTTAGAGTGTGACTTGCAACATGTACTGGCCACTGGGGTGATGTTGCTTGATTAACTGCTTCCAAACCTGCCGTTTTAGGCTGATGAACTCATGGGTCATTTTTCACAGCAAAGTTTCAGGGACCTGCCGGAAACTCTCACAGGCCAGCTCAGGCCCTCCTCTTCTTTCTTGCCTGCCAAGTGGTGGGTTGGCCTGATATCATGCCCTTAGTCTTTGCTGTGTGTCACTTGGCCTTGTCCTGGCTGCCCCTTAGCAACCCCACCAGTCCCTGATGCCATGTCTTCCTGTCGTGGAGATGGAGCAGCCTGGGAAACTCAACTTCAAGGCATTTGTCAGCCTGAGCGTGACAGACTTTTTCCTGTGTGCTGGTGGCTGCTCGGATGTTGTCCTTATCACTGAGACCTAAATAAGCAGAGTAAGATAAGTGCATGAACTCAA
>PVJO010021806.1:0-29264 GCA_004026905.1 Hystrix cristata | reverse complement strand
AAAAAAAAAAAAATGGCAGACCACGATTGAAGCTCATGTTGATGTCAAGACTACCAATTGTTACTTTGTTTGTTTGTTTGTTTTTTACTAAAGAATGCAACAACCAGATACAGATGACTTCTTATGCTGAGCACCAACAGGTTTGCCAAATCTGGAAGAAGATGATGGAAATTAAGACCTGAGAGTTGCAGATCAATGACCTAAAGGAAATAGTCAATAAATTGATTCCAGACGGCAAGAGAAAGGCATTTAAAAGGCTTGTTAGTCTATTTATCCTCTTCATGATATCTTCATTAGAAAAGTAAAAATGCTAGAGAAGCCCAAGTTTGAACTGGGAAAACTCATGGCTTCATGGTGAAGGTAGTAGCTCTGGGAAAAGCTACCAGGGATGAAACTGGTGCAAAAGTTAAATGAGCTGATGGATAGGAACCACCAGTCCAAGAGTTTATTTAAAATCCAGATTTTTAACACTCACAAATAAAATCCTATTTGTGATGGGAAAAAAGAATGTAAATTAAACTAAGAACACAATAACACTCTATATTGCCTAGAATGAGTAAGTATTGAAGATTGCTAATACCAAGTATCGGCGCGCATGTAGGATAACTGAAATTTTTATACATTGCTGGCAAGAATACAAATGAGTTCAATTATTCTGGAAAACAGGTTTGGTGTTATCTACTAAAGTTGGCTTATAAGGTGAACCTATAAGTAAAAGAACTAGTTTGTGGCAAATACTTCTGGTACTTGTCACATTCTCTTAGCCCATGTGTGATTTCAGCTGCAGCTGCAATGGACAGTTCCAATTCTCCTCGTGGTGCCAGTGTGTCACCTCATGTCCATCTCACATCTTTCCCTAGTCTACCTCAGGGTCTCTCTGGCATCTGTAGTAGCTTGCTACATAGACTTGCAAGCTAAGCCCCAAAGCTAAGCCCTGGGGCAATCCTCATCCAATGAGGAATGGAAGCCAGTGGATAAAAGCTCTTATAGTTCACATCCCAAAAGTGCCCCCACATATCTCATGTGTTTGAAGGTGTGACCTGGTTAGAAGAGGTGGATCACTGGGAGTGTGATGTGGAAGAGTGTATTCTTGTGCCTGGCTCCCCTCCACCCTGCTTCCTGGCTGCCGTGGGGTGAGCAGCTATCCTCCACCATGCCCTTCTACTATTCCTTGCAGCCAAACAACCATGGACTAAAACCACTATTACCCAGAGCCAAATAAGCTCTCCTCCTTTAAGTTACAGGTGTCAGATATTTTATCCCTGTGATGGGAAAATGACCAATCCAAAAGCTCTCATCTTTCAGATGCTCTCTTCTGGGAGGCATTCTGCATGCTTCTCTGAGGTTCCGGTGGAAGTGAGACCCTCAGTAACACACTCTCCATTGGCTTTCCCTTTCACCTATCTCACTTTTGTTTCCTGAGATCATGTTCTAAGTAAACAATTTGTTCCTAAGTATTTCTCATGGGCTTTGATTTTTGAGAAACCCAAACTTAGGTAATTGGTACCAGGAATGACCCTAGATCTCAGGATGGGGTTCTGTGACTAAGTCACCAATTGGATGGCAACAAGGACACCACTGCTGACAGTTGAGTAGCAATAACCTTGACATACTGTACTTTCATAATGACTAATGCTCATCCCAAGTTCAAGCTCACCCTGGACAACTCAAAATAAAAAAGGGCTAGGGATGTAGCTCAATGCAAATGCCCTGGGTTCAATCCCTGGTGCAAAACAACAAAAAACAAAATGAAAACCAAACCAAACCAAATCCTAAGGCTCTTTATCTGTTGGTGAAGTATAAATGGAAGGACTAAATTAAATTATGCAAGAGCCCTAACATAGGGAGTCTCACCTTTTTATTCGTTATTGCTCTTCTCAGAGGAAAAAGTATCATCTTCCTAGTCAGAGAAATGAAGTGCCAATAAGATTTTTGTCAAATGATATTGCACTTCGGAGACCACAAACCATTGCATTATCTAAGATTCCTTTGTGAAGTACTAGTTTCTATTCCTTTGGGAGAGGGCCCCCCACCCCTGCCAAGCGTGAGAAGGTGGGATCTACCCCTTGAATGGTATGAGGACAATGTCAATTATAATTCCATGGAGTTGACTGGATTTTGTTAACTTTTTAAAACCTTAAAGAAAGAGAGTTCAAGATTTAAGTCATTCATCTATCAATTTTGGACACTGTGAAATCCAGAAGACCTCCACGAAAGATTTTTAAAAACTTCTGTCCTTCTGCTGGTAGACAGTTGACTGTGGAGAGCAAGGCCTAGAATATTCTTTTATGCCCTTCTCATTTGCTAACATAAAGCAGCCCTATCCTTGACTGGAAATTGCATGACTTTTCTATGGCTGTTACAACGAATTATCACACACATAGTAGCTTAAAACAATACACATATTTTCAGAAGTCTGAAATGGATGTGAGTAGGCTAAAATTAAGGTATTGGCCAGGCTCTGTTCCTTTCTGGAGCTTCAAAGGAGAATGTGTTTTCTTGCCCTTTCCATCTTCTTGGGAGGTCTGCTCCCAAGAGCAGGGGAGTCCCCACCTCAAAATCCATAATTTAGTCACACATGCAAAGTCCTTTTTGTCATGGAAGATACCATACTGAGATTTTTCAGAGATCAGATGTGAACATTTTGGGGGAACTATTTATTATTATGCCTACCACAGGGACCACACGAAGATAGTCTAAGTTAGAATCAATTTACTAGGTTATGATTTTGAGTCGTTACTTTACTCCTCTGTGCCTCAGTTTCCTCAACAATAAGATGGAGGGAAGACCAGTAGAATCCACCTCAAAGGGTTGTTTAGAGATTTAAGGACATAATGTTTGTAAAGTGTTCAGAACATCATGTGGCACTTAGCACCGTATGAACATTTGTTAAATACATTCTAATAAAGATGATTGCGACTGTGTGTCAAGAAGCATTGTTCTAGCTGCCGGAGATATGGGTAGGAAGGTGACATTCTGAAAGAAAGGATGGAGTTGTACACAAATGAAGTTACTACACCCTGTACCAGCTGCCTTAAAAGACATGGAAGTACTGTAGGCTTACAGCATTGCTAAGGCTCCGGGAAACTCAGTCAAATTAATAATGAATCTGAGATCTGAGTTCAACTTTTTAAAATGAATAGGTGTTGGCCAGTCATATAGGGAGGGGAAGAGCTCATGGACATGAAGCAGTATGTGTTCAAAGAATGTTAAGTATGTAGTATTTCATTGTGGCTGAAGCAAGATACAGTGTGAGATAAAGCTAGAAAGGTTGGTGTAAGCAGCTAGGTTGAAAGTACCAAGTTAAGGAGTTTGGACTTTATCTTGAAAGCAATAAAAGCATTTCAGAGTGCTTCAGCAGGGAAGGACATCATTAAATTTGTGGATCTAAAAGGCTGCTCTGGGAAAAAAAAAAAAGGCTGCTCTGGGGATGAGTGAGAGAAATAGATTAGATTTGGAGAAGCTAAAGTTTGGCCCAATTGTCCAGGTGGTGGTAGTGAATGAAGAGAAGGCCAAGGACTTAAAAAATATGTAGGAGACACTACACGCCTTGGAGACCAATCTGATATGGATATTCACAGAGGAAGACTTGGGGATCTATGTCTAGGTTTCTGGCTTTGGGGGCTGTTGGATGGTTGTCCACTGGCTGAGACTAGGAAAGAATGTAAGAGTAATAAGTGGGGGAATTGACAAAAGTAATAGCCAACATAAGAAAGGGCCTAGTATGTGCTAAATTGCAGTTGCTATTATGGTAAAACAGAATTAGAGAGACCAGTTGAGAATACAGTCCTGTCACTGACATTCGTACAGTTGAGGTTTGAAGCAAGGCAATCTGACTCCAGACTCTCGTCAATAACGCTCTTTCAGTTTTGGACATGTTGAATTTGAAGTACTGTACAGCAGAGCAAGTAATACTGTTCGTGAGCTATTGGGAAGTACAGATTTGGAGTTCTGGACAAATGTTTGGATTGAAAGTAGCCTCCGTGGTAGCTGAAAAGCAGGAAAAGAAGCTGATTTGTTCTATGGCAGTTCAGGACAGTTTGAACTTCTCCATTGTCATTTCTTTCCCGCCCCTCCCCGCGCTCCTGCTCTGATCTCCCACCCAAAGAAAACAAATAGAATAATAGGTGTCAGGATCTGAGATGACACGAAATCCGATAGTTTTCAGGTTCAGTTCTTGGCAATGAGCTAATGAATGCGGTGGTGATTTGTAACTTGAAGAGGACTCCAAGCCCAGTGGGTTAGCTGCGTTTTTCGATCCTGAGTACACCAACTTTCCTAGAACTCGTCCAAAAACCTTCCAGGACAAAGGCTGCTTCAAGCAGCCTGCTGGAGGTCTGAGCGCAGGTGGAGAGCAGCAGCCACGCGAATTCAATGACGTCACGGGGCAGCCGGGTGGTTCCCCGGCCTCTTGCGTCATGCGCCGATGACGTCACCGCGGGCGCTCGGCCTCCCCAGGCCGGACTGGCCTCGCTCACGTAGGTTTGTCCGGCGCTCCCCGCCTCCTCCCACCTGCGGAAGGCGGGGCGGGCAGGGCTCCGCCGGCGCCGCGGCCTCTCGGGGAGGGGGCGGGGCTGGTGGGCGAGGCGGTCGGCGGCCCCGCGGCGTACAATAGCGCGCTGCAGCTGGAGCCGAAGGTGCCGGCTGCACAGTAGACGCCGCCGCCCCCCTCCGCCTGGCCTCCGGGCTCGGCCGTCCTGCTCCGCCGACGCTTTCCCTTCACACTCTCACCCCTCCGCACCGCGCTCCGGAGACTCCCCTCAGAGAACTCAGCCTCCCCTCGACTCCCCACCCCTCCCTCCTCGGAGCCCACCCGAGCGAGCCGCTCGCATCCCCGCCGCCCTCACGCCCGCGCCGCGCCTCCCGGCCCTCGCCGTCCCTGCCCTCGCGGGTCCGCGGTCTCTAGGGGACCCGGCGCCAGCGGGCTGGGGGAGGGAGAAAGTGCAGCGGCCGCTGGCGCACACTCGCGCTCGCTCCCGGCTCGGCCGCCGCCACCGGGCGGAGGAGGAGGAGGAGGGGCCGAGCGCAGCCGAGCGAGCACGGAAGGTGAGAGCCGGCCTCCCGCGCGCGACCGCGGGCTCCGCGGCGGCCGGGGCTGGGCGCGGGCTGGGGCGGACGCCGGGCGGGTGCGGGGCGCCGGCCGGTCCATTCCCCGCCGCGGCGAAGAGGGCGGAGGGCGGGGGCGCCAGGTGAGCCGAGGCGGGCGCCGCCCCGCGAGGCCGCTGCTCCCGTCGGGGCAACAAAGGCCCCCCGTGCACGCCCGGTGCGAGCGCTGGGGCGCTGAGGGACCCGAGGCCGGGGGCGGGGGCGGGCGAGGGGCCGGGCCGGGCCTGGAGAGCGGACAGGTCCCGGTCCCGAACGTGGACCCGGACCGGCTCCCTGCCGAACTTTCGGTCCTCCGACGCCTAGCCTGGCCCGCGACGAGGAAGCCTACCGCAGCGGCCCCGATTCATTCTGCGTGGAAAGCTGACTCCACCCAGGACTGGAGAGTCACTTTTAGGGTTCGACTTTTTGAAAAATAAGACCAGGAGTACTCGACTTGTGCAGCCCCTCCCCCATCCCCTTACTCCGTAGTTGGGAAGTTAAGGTTCACCTTCACTATCTTGAATGTTTTAACAGTAGATATTACTGGGAGTGTTTGGGAAGAACACTGGGGAACTATTGCGCGTACTTTTGGTGTTGTGAGCAAAATCTTAGTTTGCTTAATCCCTTGGATAATTGTGTTATGCTTTACTGTATTTTAAGTACTGTGATCACCGGTAAAATTTCAAATTCGTTAGTCCTGCCTGTGTTTTAGGAATTGTTACCTAGAAAAACTTTTAGTTTTGCCTTATGTGTCTTTGGGCTCTGAACTCTGTCAGGAGAAAACGGGAGTCACCAGTACCAGATGCCTCA
Source organism: Hystrix cristata (assembly GCA_004026905.1). Classification (NCBI taxonomy): domain Eukaryota; kingdom Metazoa; phylum Chordata; class Mammalia; order Rodentia; family Hystricidae; genus Hystrix; species Hystrix cristata. Next base: position 23,369 of record PVJO010021806.1, on the reverse strand, counting down.
TCTGTCTTAATTTGTGACTGACTTACTATGTGACCGTGAATAGGTCACTTCCAGTCCTAAAGCTTCAGGAGTTTCCTTTTGTATCCCAGAAACAGGCAGGTAACAATCACCTACTCGGCTTTCAAGATTACACTGAAGAATCCTACCCACTATGAAGTCTCCATCCCTCCTCTTAGGTGGAGCCGTTTTCTCTCCATTGGGACCTTCAGAGGCCCAGTGGGCTTTCTACCACTGCACTTAAAACATTTTTGTTTCTATGTGGAATTCCTAAATCAGGTACTATGAAACCCACTCTACTTCACCTAGAAACAACTTCTCAGGAAGGATGGTGGGAACATGGGCCTTAGACCTTTCCTTGAAGTTTATCCATCCATGTGGACTCATTCATGAGTCTACCTGGTAAACATGCTTATTTAGTCATTCTTTTATACAGTGTTACTGAAGCCTGGAGGGCTACTGTGGTTCAAGATTGCTGTAAAGGGCTATGAGGATTTAGAGTCTAAGACTTTCTCTGTCTTCCAAGAGCTCAAAGTCTAGAGGGTGAGGTAGACATGTAAACAATGAAGGCCCTCTGGGGGACTTCAGTTGTACAGAGAGTAATGTGTAATAATTGAGGTTGCTGGACCTGTTTTACAAGTCTTGTCCTGGCCAAAGTGAACCCTGCAGGGAAGGTGACCGGTCCCTCATCTGTAAGAGGACAGTTGATATAAAGCTCATTCAGTTCAATTCAGTACACATTCACTGAACATGTGTTTTGAGGCCCTGCGCTATAGGCTAGGCAGAAGCAGCATAAGCAGCATTCTTGTACATCCAGAATGATCTTTGTAAAAACCTGATCACATCAGTGCCTCCAACCCCTATCTGTTCATTGTCAGAAGATTAATTTCAGATTCCACATGAAATAAACTTTTGGAGATCAGACTGTTGCTTGTCTTTGCAGCCTCACTTTCTGTATTTCCCTTTTATCCACTTTCTCATCTCTGCTTTTTTGGGGGGGAGAGGGAGGTGCTGGGGATTGAACTCAGGGCCTGCGCTTGTCATCTCTGCTTTTGCGTGCATTGTTTTGTTTGCCTGAAATGCCTGCTTTCTATTCCCTACTTGCCCTTCGAGATGTCTTTGTTGGATCTCTGGGAAGGAGCCCCTTAGTCTCTCTTCTTCCCATGGGATGATTTGCTCTTCCATCCTCTGGCTCATATTATTGCACTCTTATAGCCCTCCATAGCACTCTTGCAATTACATTTGGTTTTGTGCCTTTTTCCATTATCCTATGAATTTCTTGAGGACAGTATCCTGATGTTGAGTTTTAGTGTCTAGCAAAATTCAAGAACTTTGAGTAAATATTTGAGTGAATGAATATATGAATGAGGAATCAGAGCCCGTGAGATAGATTATTTTTGGGTTGGAACAATTAGTTTTTAGAATTGTGGTCACTGGACCAGCAGAGTCAGCATAGTCTGGGAAGTAGTGAGCAGATTAATGGGTCTCATCCCAGATCTACAAACAGAAAACTGAAGTTGGGGCTCTGAAACTTCTGGTTTGAGCCCTTCAAGAGATTATGATGTTTGTAAAAGTTTGAGAACCATTAGTTTAAAAGGTCTGATGTTGATGAAACTAGCGTCTCGTCAGTTTGCTCCCTTTCTTCTTTTTCTTATAGTAGCACTTACTGCCTGATGGTCCATTCCATCCCCACCTATCCAGCCATCATCCATCCTGTCTTCCGGTCCTCGGGTCCTCCCATCCTCCAGTTATCTATCGCTTACCACTAGAGGGAAAGCTTCTTGAGAGCAGGAAGTTTTGTCTGTTTAAGTTCATTGCTTTAAGTCCAGTGCCTAGTATAGTGACTGCAAGTAGCGGGCGTTCAGATATATTTTGAATAAATAATATGGTTTAGTCCTGTTTACCACCAGCTGCGACATTAGGGTTTTATTCAAGAATAGTAAGAGGAACTACATTCCAGTATTCAAATCTAGGAGGATCCCAGCATTTGGGGGGACTTATTTTTGGCTTGATCTTTTCATCCCTTTCCCTGACTGTCTTTGCAGCCAAAGCCTGCAGGATTTTTCAGGTTGTATATATGTATTCTTTTTCCTTTAGCCATACCCTAAAAGCTGTTGAAATATTCTAGGCCATGAAATATTTCTTGGGAATTTGCAACTTGGTTTTGCAAATCTAAATGAGCACACTAACTCTTGAGTTTTTTAACTTGAAACTGTCTCTTCCGGGTCTCCTGTGGTTTTTGTCTTTTCTCTAGTGATACTTAAAACCATACAAGGGCCTGTTTGACTCCACACAAAGGTTTCTCTTCCTTATGAAGCCCTTAAAATGCTTTGTTTCTTTCACTTTCTTATTAGCCCTAGCGTATCATGCCCATTTTCTTTTTTCCTAACTCTGCCCTGGGAAAGTGACTTCAGTTATTCGTCTGTTTAGTTATAAACAGTTATTGAGCCATTCACAATGTGCCAGGCCCTATGTAGGGGCAGGATGTTCAGCTATACACAACCAAGCAGTCCAAGTCCTTAAGGAGCTAGGATACGACAAAGTGGTATGGTAAGTGCTGAAATAAAAGGATACAGTACAGGAATATGATCATAAAGGTGGAAAGCTACATTTGGTTTTTTTCCCTCAATTTAGGGACAGTTTGTCAAACAAATACTTTGATAAGCAGACATAAAAATTTTCAAAGTCACTCGTTTCGTTTCTATGTGGCTTTGTTAGAGAAAACTAAAAAGTCTAGGTAGAATTAGCATTTGTCAATTTGAGACAGTTTTCGGTCTTTTTTTTTTTTTCCCTCCTGTGGTACTCAGGATTAAACCTGGGGCCTTTGCAGTGCGCTATATCCCCATCCCTTTTTATCTTTTATTTTTTGGACAAGGTCTGGCTAAGGCTCGGCTTGAACTTGGGATCCTGTTGTGTAAGCTTCTCAGAAGAGCTGGGATTCCAGGTGTATGCTACCAGGCCCAGCTTTCTCCTCTTTTTTATGTGTTTCTAAGTCATAACCAGAAAGTGGGTGGAAGACTTGTTTTATATAATAAAGAGATGTTTAAGGTTATCCAAAGATATTTTAATTCTTAAGAGGTAATGTTATAATTTGGGGTGGAACAATAATGAAATGCTGAGGAAGTTACAAGTTAATTTAGTCTCTTGTCCCTGCATGACCTTGGGAAGTAATTTTGTTACTGTGCCTTTTGTGCTAACTGTGCAGTGGGGATAGTAATGGTTGCTGTGACTTGCCACAGGGTTGTGAAGCAGCTGAGTAAAGTATACAGTGAAAAGAAGCTTTTAAATCAAAAGCAAAACATAAAGAAACCTTTGAAAACCATAATTGGTTAGTTTGTTAAGTGGTAATAAACTTATTTACAGTTGCTTACATTATTGAACACCTGTTCTGTACCAGACATTATGCAAGGTGTTTAACATGGTTTTTCCAGCCCTCAGAATAACAGTGTAAAATGATTGCCAGTGTCTCATTCATAGATAAAGAAGCTGAAGTTCATAGTGGCAAAGGAGACTTGTTCAAGGCTTTGCTGCAAGTAAGTGGCAAGCCTCAGTGAAGTCTGTGTCCTTCTGACCCCAGCAGCCACAGCTATTTTCAGATTCCTTTAATTTTTCTGCATAGAGGGTATAGGAATGTTTTGCCAAGAGTACTGTACTGCTGTGAGAGTTAAAAATAAGACCAGGTGTGGTGTTGTACACCTGTAATCCCAGCTACTTGAGAGGATGAGGCAGGAGGCAAGGTTCAGCCCAGCCTGGGCAATTTAATGAGACCCTGTCTCAAAATAAAATAAAAAGTTCTGGGCATGTACCTCAGTAGTCGAGTGCTTGCTTAGCATGCTTAGCATGCATGAAGCTGTGGGTACAATGCCCAGAACTGAGAAAAAGAAAAAAAAAGTTAAAATCTCTGTTCACCCTGCTCTTCTAAAAAAATATTGGTGAAGACAGATTGACCTCATTTACATTTATTACTCATACAGGGAAAAGAGTATCTTTCCTGGGAGTTACCTTCACAGCAGCCCTGTGAGAAGGTGTTCAAATTTAATTAGGAGATGGGATCACAGGAATGTTGGCCTGCTCAGTGGTACATCATTAGCAAATGTCTCAATATTGAGTTAAAGCCATATTTTAAAATTCTAAATGATTTGAGTTGACTTTTGCCTCTGTGTCATTTTGACCTTTGAACTCTATCAAACTAAACTTTGGGGCACTTGAAACATCCTTTTGGATTGCTTCCTAATCTCTTTAGCTTCTTCCCTCTTGGAAAACTCCGACCGAAGTCCACATCTGAGCTAGAAAAAAAGTAATTGCTGATAAAACTCTTTGCAGGCTTTAGAGACAGCATTTTTTTATGGAAGTTTGCAAAATCAGCTCTTCTTACCCACTTAGTATTTCTGAATCACCTGTGCCTGCATATTAATTTCCCTTTTCCATCATAAATTTATTAAGATTGTATACGGTGTTTTTCTGCCCTTGTTTTAAGTTTTTTCTCTTATGACTAACTTATCTCTTGTTCTTCTCTTTTTGAGGTGGGGAATATCATTTATGTTTTAGGATCTTCCAGGTTATCCCCTCTCAAGGAATAGTGTAGTAATAAGTCTAAAAAGAAACAAAGGTTCATCGATCCCTCATTAATATGATTTTGTGTTGTATTGATTAGTTCTCTAGAACTGATCTAAGTCTGAGTTATGAAAGCCCATTATGTCTTGGCTCTTATTCATGGAGTCAGGGTTAAGTAATTTGTATGTACCATTGGGAAATCCATTCTTATGTTATAGGGCTTTCTTTACCTTTCCACTTCCAGCTCTCTTCAATGGCTCTTTCCCTCTCAGACTGGGTAACTAACAGCGGAGGTTGGCAAGAACATTTTTCTCCTTATAGAATCTGCCTTTTTAATCTTTTGGAATGATAGATGACAATGTCAGCATATATGTGGCTTCCACTCTCACCTGTCCGCCTATACTGGATCTTCCTTACTCCCTGCTTTGTTCCTACAAGTCTGAGAGCGATGTCTTCCTTATTTGAACACTTGTCCTCATAGCATTTTGTGGATTACTGCAATATCTTCTGTCATTTTCTAGAGAAGGAGACAGATGTAAGAATAAGAGCACAAAATTTGAAGTTAGACAAAGAACGATTGCTTCTTGGCCTTTTGGCTAAAATTAAGGTGTAGACAAAGAACAAATTGTATATTTTTAAAAATCTATTTCTTCATTTGGAACATTTAACCACAGAATTGTGAAAATTAATAATATATGTGAAAAAGAATCAGATGTTATGTAGATGTTAGGTGGAATAGTTGTAATTTCATGACTATAACTATGTATAGCAGTGGTTTAAATTTTGTCTATACATTTGAACTTAAGATTTTTAAAAAATACAGTTGTTTGGACTCTATCTGAAGCTTCCTTAAAATCCCTTGACATCTCTGTTGTTAATGTTTTATAGATGATTATAAGATGCCATCATTGTTTAAGAGAACTATCTTATCTTTTGTATAAATGTCATATTTATGGTATGAAAATGATTTTATTGCATTTAAAATTCATTTATTTGCCAAACACAAATTAAGCATCAGATATTGGCTTGCACTCTGAAGAAATAGATGAATCATAACTAGTCCCTACCCTTGACTTTATAGTTCCTGGGGAAACAGTGTATAGAGAGTTATACTGAATTGAGACAAAAGTGACACATGGAGGTGTGTGCAGGTGCTTTGTAAACCCAGAGGAAGAGCATCTACTGTACTTGAAGTGAGGGTGGCCTACAAGGCCTTCTTAAAGAAAATGACACCTCAGAAGGCTTCTGAAGTACTGGGAGAGGTTAACTTAGCACATTGGTAGGGGTGGAAAAGGGAGAGGACAGACTTTTCTGAAAGCAGCTAGGAGTTAAGAGGACAAGTCACTTAACAACCCTGAGCTTCAGTCTTCTTTAGGTGTCATAGAGATGAGTTGCATTTGATGTCAACTTCCCAGCTCAAATGTTCTGTGACAGTGATTCTTAACCTTCTTGTCTGTCTTCATCCTTTCCCTGTAAAACATAGTCCATCAGTCACTGTGTTTCACTGTGGAAACAATTCCCAGTGGGCTACAAGAACATAATTTAAATTTCCAGGTTGGGGAATGGGTGGAGAGATACCTGATTCCCTTGTCACCTGCTGGGGAATTACTATTTTATAATATTTTCTTTTGTTTAAGATTGTTTCCCATCTAGAATTATCTGACTGGACACTCGAGTATCTGGAGTTTGAGGTTTTAATTTGATATCAGTATAGATTTTTTTTTCCCTGTGCTGGGAATTGAACTTGGGGCCTCAAGCATGCTAAGCATGCACTGTACCACTGAGCTACACACTGTCCTATCCCCTTTGGATAGATTTTGCTTGATTAATTTATGAAATTACTTATACAGTTTATAAAATAACTTTAAAAACTAGGTGAGCAAAGTGGAAAAATTCATAATGATATGAAACATCCAAGTTTCTTGAGCAATCTAGAGATAACCTATATAAAGCATATTTCATTTATTTATTTATTTATTTTTTATTTTTTGAGACAGAGTCTTGCTATTTAGTTCAAGCTGGCCTTGAACTGTGTAGCCTAGGCTGATCTGAAATTCATGGAGATCCTCCTGCCTCAGTCTCTTGAGTACTGGAATTACAGGCATGCCTGGCGTATCTTTTACTGTTTTCAAAGCATTGTCATATACACTGTCATATAACTGAATTCTGTCCTTAAAGTGTCCTATTTTGGTAGATGAAAAGAGGTTAGATGACTTGTCTATGATACAACTGAGGTTGCAAATTGGAATCTCTTTCTTCCTACCCCTTTCTCTCCCCCTGTCTCTCTTTCTCTGTCTGTCTCTCTCTCTCTCTCATCTGTACCTTCTACCTCCAAATCTGGTGTTTGCACCTGGTTATTTGGGTGTGGTCTTGACTGATGATGCGTCATTTTCCTTTGACTTTAAAAAAATTACAGGTTCCTGAGACATTTAGTTGCCAAAGCTCTCCCCCAGACCTCTCCCCTAGAGTACCAGAATGAAGAGATGAAACAGAACTTTTTTTTTTTTTCTTTTCATATTGGGGTAAAACCCAGGGCCTTTGCGCTGAGCTACATATCCAGGCCTCCCTTTTGATTTTTAAATTTTAAGACAGCATTTCACTAAGTTGCTCAGGCCGGACTTGAACTTGTGATCTTCCTGCCTCAGCCTCTCAAAGTGCGGGGACTACCTGTACAGGTGTACACCACCACTTTAGGCTTGAATCAACACTTTCAAGCTTAGTGTTTTAAGAGCAGAGTACTGTATTTAATTGTCAGTTAAAACAGACTATTAAGTATTGATAAATAAATTGATTAATCAAGTTTCTAAATGATTTTGAGCCTGCCTCTGGATATCTGTAATAGATCTAAGATTGAATTTCTTATTAAAATAATTTTCTGTAGGTAAACTCATCTTTTTTGGGGGATGGGGCTGTCGAATGAACTCAGGGCCTTGCACTTGCTAGGCAAGCACTCTACCACCAAGCTAAATTCCCAACCCCAGGAAAACTCATCTTGCAACATTGCTTTTGTATACTTATTCAACTTTTATGTATAGGAATGTTTTATAATAAAATACTTGGGGGGAGGAGTATGTGCATTAGCGCCCACATACTTGTTAGTTAGCTTCTGCAATATGTATGTTCCTGTATCTGCTTTATTGAATGTCCAGTCACCCCTCTATCTGTCAATGTATATTATTTTGAAGCATTTCAAAATAAGTTGCAGAAATCAGTATGCCTCACCATTAAATACTTTAGCATTCATATCATTATTTGTTTACAAAGAACTATACTCTTCTGCTTTACGGCTTTGATTAAAGTCTATCTGCTCTCCTGGATCCTATCTTCTTTAAGGCACGGCTACTTAAAGAGAATGAATCTTAACATGGAACCCTTTTCTTTAAAATAAGAAATACCCTTTTTTGGTTCACTGCTGTATTCCCAGTGCCTAGCATATGGTAGTGCCTAGCATATGGTAGGTTTTTTTCCCCTTTCCCTTTTTTTTTTTTTTTTTTGAGACAGGCTCTCACTGTGTAGTTCAGGCTGGCCTTGACCTTACTATTTAGTCCAGGCTGGCCTTGAGCTCATGGTGATCCTCCTGCTTCAGCCTCTTGAGTGCTGGGATTACAGGCATTTTTGTTTTTTTTGTTTTGTTTTGTTTTGTTTTTATTTTTGTTTTTGAGACAAGGTCTTGCTAAGTTGCCCAGACTTGGCGCAAACTCATGATCCTCCTGCATCAACCAGTACTTTTTTTCTTTTCTTTTAGATGAATGAAAGTGCAGCCAACATTCAAACTGAAACTGTGGCCCATATAACTTCCTTACTAAGAACATTGTTTGATTTTTCTCAAGTTCAACAAACATAAAAGGATCCTTTCAATGTCAGAGAGGGTAGGAAAGAAGAAACCTCATTGTGTGTGCCTAATTTATGTTTGCTTAGTGGAAATACATCTGAGCTGAGTAAAAGCTGAAGGTATGCTCTGATGCTCTCTAAGGGTGTGAAAAATTCCTAAGCTGATCATCAACTAGCTATTTTGCTCTTCTGGGTAGTTCTTCATTTCATTTGAGTTGAGGAATTATATGTTATTACTGAAAAATGGCATTGAATTAAGGCCCTTAAAGAGTTATTTGCTTTCTAGATGGTCTGTTCTTTTTAGTATTATCCAAGGCAATGTTTCAGAATTGGAAGTAGTTTTTTTTTCTTTAGGTTAGAATCAGTTTCTTTTAAAGTGCCTCACAATTCTAATAGGGCTTAACATAATGTTACTTTCTCCTCTTAAAATCAGCAGAGCTCTATTTCACAAACTTTTGTAGCACTGTTAATGAAATAAAAATTTAGCTACAATACTGTCATTCTAAAATTTTTTTTTCTTTTCTTTTTTTGGTATGTGTAAGTATACCAAAATAGTTGTAATCATAATATAGACCAGAGTTTGTTTGCCCTTTTCTCTTGACCTGTACTTGTTTTACTGTGTTATTCTTTGGTCTTCATTATAAAGTTTCACATGATATTCCATAATTGTATCAGTCAGGCTTCTATTAGGAAAGCGGAACCCGTTGGGGAATTGTTTCTCAGGGAATTTCTAGTTTTGTTTTAAGGCCTTGCAACTGGTTGAGTGAAATTCACCCAGATTTTGGAGGATAAACTCATTTATTTGAAGTCAGCTTATTACAGATGTCAACCACATGTACAAAATTCCTTCACAGCAATACCTGGATTAGTGTTTAATCGAATAACTGGCTATGATAGCCTAGCCAAAGTGACACGTAAGACTGATTATCGAAATCATTTAGGTTTTTCTTTTCCTATTACAAATTACACTGGTATAGAATTAGTGTTTTACATGTAATACTGCTTATACCTTTCTCCTTTCAAAGATTCCTTTAGACTAAATTATAATTGGTAGGATTATTGGATCAAGGGGTTACATGACCTAATAGGCTTTTAACAGGATTTAATATTTAATATTTATTTGGGATTATTCCATTTAATTGACTTGTTTTCCTTTTCTTTTTTTTTTTTTTTTTTTTTTGGTGGCGGGGATTGAACTCAGGGCCTTGTGCTTGCAAGGCAAGCACTGTAACCACTGAGCTAAATCCCCAGCCCCCTTGTTTTCCTTTTCTACAAACTTTTTCTCCTTGTCTTCTAGCCCTGGAAATAGCATGCTTTTCTTCAGTTGTATCTTCAGTTCTCTCATAATTTTCTTGCAGTCCCTCAGACTTTATCTTATATATCATAGATGAAATAGCTGTTTCATATTTTCACTACCATTTTGCCCTTTTGATATGTTTTGAATATAGTTTGTCTCCTCCAAAACTCATGTTGAAATTTGATGGCCATGGTAGTGGTGTTGGGAGCTGGAACTTTTAAAGGTTGACTAGGTCCTTGAGAGTGATTAATGTCTTTCTGGAACTGGATTAGTTCTTATGGGAACCAGTTGTTACAAAGTGAGGGTACCCCCTCTGCTACATTGTGTCTGCTGGTCCTGCTTTCTGCCATAAATTGAAACCATATGAGGCCGGTTTTTGGACTTCCTGGCCTCTAAAACTGGGAGCCAATTAATCTCTTTAAAAATTACCTACTCTCAACTGTTTTGTTATTAGCAGCAGAATAAAGACTAAGCCACTTTTGTATTTATTTATTTTGAGATAGGGTCTTGCTAGTTAGTCTGGGTTGGCTTTGAACTTGCTATATAGCCCAGTCTGGCCTTAAACTCAATCCTCCAGACTCAGGCTCATGAGAACTGGGATTTACAGGTATGTACTACCATGCTTTTCTTAAAAACACTTTTATTTTACAACGAAAGAAGTGATTTCTAGGAAAGGCTGTTCTGGCCAATATGTTGAATTAAGCTCATACAACCAATAAAATGTATTATCAAGGCTTTCCAGTTTTATTTCTGAGTTTTTGTTTTTTCAAATTTGTTTTTAGTTCTCTGTTCCTTCTGCTCAGGTTTAGCCTATTATAATCCTCTCTTCTCCAGGCTTTTAATAGCCTCTTAACAAGTGTCCTAGCAACCAGTCCTTCTCATCTCTTACTTATCTATTATTCTGACTGGAGTAATTTTTCTGATCCTGAAACTGTTCTGTCTAAAGCCAATGTTGCTGGTAGCGTAAATTAATTTGTTATTGAGGGAACTTTACAGTTTGACCCACCCTCCATCTTTAGCCTCATCTTTTCTGACGTTTTTCCATTTCCCTGAAAAGGTTTTTGGTTTTATTCAATTTCATGTTATATCTTGTTCCCTTAGCCAAGAGGGTTTCTTTCCTCTCTGCTATTAAAACATTCATGGATGCCAATTCTTCCATGTTGGCCTCCCCAGTTCTTATCCACCCATTTGTGATAAGTTTCTAGAGAATAGTGGTTGGTTTTGTTCCTTGCTGTATCTTTAATACTTTGAACTGTGCCTGGCAGGTAGTAGACTCTCAGTAAATATTTGTTGAGAGATTGAATAGAGTTTCCTTAGCACTCTCCTCATTGTTTGCATTAAATTAGACATACAGGAGTTCATTTGTGTTCACTGGGAGTGATCACTTATAAAGTTAGGCCTCACTCAGACATTTCTCTCTGCACATCATTTAGGGTCTCTCCTCATCACCTCTTTTGTCACTAGGTGCCTTTCTAATGGCAGGATGATTAACATCTTACAATATGGTGCAAATAGATTCTAAAATGAAAATTGATGAATTTTATGAAGTTGAAATAAAGTGATATTGGAGAATGGCTTGAGCCACACACACGGATCACTGAAAAATAAGAACTCGGTAAAATTAGACCACTTTAAAACTAAAGAGGGCCTCATAAATACATATGCTTTTTATATTTTTATGTATCAGTTAAAATTAGAATTTAAAGCACAAATGAAAATTAATATGGGTAATGACATAACAGGAGATTCGGAAGACAATGATTTAAGTAACAAAGGATTAAGAGAGACCTCTGGGGAAAATTGGTGAAGCTCTTGAATATTTTTACAAAATTGATCTTGTTGATGTGTTTTGAAAGCCACATGTGAAATGGCAGATGTTCTTTAAGAATTACCTTAGTAGAAGTTATGTTAAATTTTTTAATAATTATACAAAATTGTTTTAGATTTATCTTGATAAATTAAAGTCCCCACCAGATTAAAGACCCAAATCAACTTCGGGGGCCGGGAGAAGGTTTACTGGGAAGTTTGGTCCTCTTGTCAGTTAACTCTGAGTAGTATTTTTGAGTACTAGTTATCTTCAAGTAACAAAAATCTCCTCTGCGTATGCTGGTTCCCACATTAGATTTAATTCCCCAAGTGGGACTGTGCCTTATTCATTATAAGGCATGCGATGCCTAATGAGTGCAAGAGTAAAGGAAGAGATGAAAAATGATGGAAGGGATTTGGAAAAGCTCCTCGAAAAATACAGTACTCTGTAGTTCAGAGCTTGTATGGTAGGTATATGGTATACTTTTGAATTTGACCGGTATATATTGTTAGGTCCAAAAGGAAAACCTCTCATTCTTCCTTTTGCTATTCCCGCCTCGTGTGCACTTTAGTATTCAGAATCTGTTCTCTTCCTTAATAGCTCTTGTTCTCATTGTAATTCCTCCTGGAGATTGAGATGGAAATGAGAAAGGCTTTGGGCTGCTGCCTAGGCGTCCACATTCAAGAGAATTTAGAAATGCAGAGGGACTAAATGCTTTGCCTGACCTAGACGGCACCAGGTCAGCCAATCAGTGCTTTCCTGTTCTCCCTTTGTTCTCTGTGCCTCTAGTCTCCTGTCTGCTGGAGGTTTGTACTACAGCTGTTTCTATCAATTAATGTAATGCTAATGTGCCCCTTAATGAAGCCTTGGAAACACAAGGTCCCAGCCAGTGGCCGAGAACTACATTGTGGCGCCCCCAGAGTACCTTTTCACTAGTATGGTCTAGGCACCTGAATACCTTTTCATATTCTTTTTGAAACTAGAAAGAGAAGAGGAACAAGACATTGGCCTTGGGAGTCTTAAAACCTCATTTCATGGACAAGAGAAGACAAGAAAAAACAAAAAAGGCCTACGATAAATTAATTTTATACTTCACGTTTCAATAAAGCTGGATATCATGTAAATATGTTTTTATCCTTTATATTATGGAGATGTTAAACCTTTGTCTCAGACCTAACTTTAAATCCCATATCCCTATCATTTTCTGTGCAGTATGGGGAAGTTAACCTCTAGTTTTAGTTTCTTTATCTTTAAAATGATACTACAGTGCTATTTCATAGGCTTGTTATTAGGGTTGCATGAGGTAATAATTGTATAGTACTTAGCAAATTTTGACACATAACAAGACCTCAACAAATGTTGGCCGTTATTAGTCCAAAGTAGAGAAGCTAAAGTGATCCTAAATAACCAGTGCTTTAATTACAGCCCTGTCTTGAAATCTTTGTTCCTAATTTGTGCAAACCGCCCCCCCCGCCCCCGCCACCCCGCGTTTGAACCCAGGACCTTCACACTGAGGTACATAGCTACATCTCGGCCCGTTTTTATTTGGAGACAGGGTCTTGCTGAGTTACCCAGGCTGGGCTCTAATTTGCAACCCTCTTGCCTCATCGTCCCAGAGGGTTGAGATTACAGGCATGTAACATACCAGGTTACAAGGTTTATATTCTAGTTCAAAGAGATTTAGGAAGTCTTACGAAAGCCAAGACCTTATCTGCTTGCTTCCCTATATCCTTAGCACCTAGAACAAATTTTAGTTCAGAGTTGATTGTTAATAAGTTTTTTGTGAAGTAATGATTTGAATATTTTCTTTACAGTTACCTATTTATATAACTTTTCACTTTTAAAAATAATTTTTGTGTTGCATCTTTGATTTTTTTCAGGTATTTCTCATTTCCTTTGTAAGGCTTCAAGAGTAGGGGAAATGGATCTCTGTTATAACAGTCTCTCTAAAGTTCCTAGGATAGTATTTTTTGTACACAATTATTAATGCTTTGTAAATACTGACAACTGGTTGTAAAACTCAGTTGGATTCAACATTAATTTACTCAGCAAAAATTAGTATATGTCATAGCATCATTCCCAACACTTAAGATGTTGTGAATTTATGGGGTACAGTTACTAGTAGCAGGAGGTACCTTCTTGCCTTTATGAAGGTTCTTCTTTATACTTGCAGTAACTCTTTTTCCTCCCTTTCCCTCCTCTTCCAAATGACATACTGCTTATTTCTTCAGGGCCCAGTCACTTCTGTCAAGTTTCTTGTTGTTCCTTTCCTCTATGATCAGCTCCTGTTTATCATGGAGTGTCCCGACCCGCGGGACAACAGCGGGGAATCGAGGAGACCACCTAGAAGAATGAAAAGGGACAAGGGGCGCGAAGAATGGAGGCAAGACAGGATTCTGATCAAGCCTCAAAATTTTTATTGTTGTAGTTGGATATATATAGTCGGGGCAAGCGGGGGCAGGGCTAGATGAGGCGAGGTACTTGTCGAGAGCTGATTGGCTCTATGCTGGTGGCGAGATATGAACTGCGGAGAGGTGGGATGGGTTTTACTATTGGCGCGCGCGGGCTCGGGGAATGGCGCGCGCGGGAGGTTTGAACTTGGCGCGCGCGGGCTTTTGTGAATACAGAAGTCACGAAGTATGTTGGACTTTGCTGAAGTGGCTTGCCTCTTGGCTCCCGACAATGGAGGAAGTGTATAACTTTTGCAAATTGAGTCATATTGAGTGAGGACATTTCCTTATTGAAAGAAATGTTGATGCAAAGAAAAACCAAAAGGGCCAGGTGTTGTGGGACTATTGTATGTTATCTTTAATGCAGGGTTGTGTCAGGTCAAGATTCTTACTAATTAGGGGCAAGCAACAGAATCCATTCTAGCAACTTCAAGCAAATATCAAAGGATATCAGAGAGAGAAAAAATCTTTGTGACGGGTAGGGGTGTAGTTCAGTGGTAAGAGTGTTTGCCTGCCATGTGGGTTGAGCTCCAGCACAGGGGAAAAATAATCTTTCTGAGAGCTGAGGAGACACACCAGCCTGAACAAGGAACAAACTTCCCAAACAACATCAAAGAAGTGAGCTCCTAAGGATACAGTTCTTGTCAGAATCAGGAAGCTTTTGCTACAACTGGTAGATCCAGAATTGTGTTCCCTCTGCTCTAAAAGGGGTGTCCTGTGTCCAGTCATACTCGTCACTAATTGAATACTAAATCAGTGTCTAGCCTGAGAACGAACATCTGTGTGGCAGAACTTAAATCACATTTATAAGAATCTAGAAAACAAATTTTTGATTTCCAACCTCTTTAGTACCGATTCCAAAGCTGTATTAGAGGGAGGTAGAAGTAGGTGGTATGTGAACCATTTTATAGATTGATTGTGCTATAGAGAATATTCAGGTGGCTGGTACCCTCTTCTAGTACTAAATTCAATATGTGCAGTTCCATTAGTAGAAATTTTGACTCAAATTTTGTGTAAATCATGTTGAAATTTACATCATACTTGTGCTACATTTGCCCTAAGCTAGTTTCTATCACGGTACTAAGTTGGCTGATATGAACAGTTGGGCAAATAAGCTTCTTTGTTCACTAGTGGATGGTGGCAGTTTGTGTGTGTGTGTGTGTGTGTGTGTGTGTGTATGTATGTGCAGAATGTGTATGAGCCACTGACTTTATCCCTGCAAATGGGCAAGCAGTTCTTCTCTTTAGTCAAATTACAAACTAAAAGAGTTCCCAGAGATATACTAGGTTGCCGATTGGTTAAACCTAATCACCATTCGAGAACTAAATGCTGGCAAAGGGCATGGGATTACCATGTTTGGTTTGGATATAGAATCAGGACTAATCTCTGAGCTAGGGACGGAGTCAGCTTTCCCTGAAGGGTCTTCAAAGTGTGATCATCTGGGAACTTGTTAAAAATGCAAGTTCTTGAGCCATATTTCAGACCTACAAGTCAAAAACTCTGGGTGTGGGACCTGGGAATTTGTGTTTGTATTAATCCTCCAGGTGATTCTAATTGCTTACTAAAATTTGAGAACTGCTCTAGTAACATAGACTGATGAGGCATGAACACCTGATAAAAATCAGGGCTCTGTGAGGAAGGAGGAAGTGAAGAATGGATGCTGGGTAAGCAGCCAGCAGCACCATTTAAAAACTAATGGTAGGTAGAAACCAGTTCATCAAGAATCTTGAGCATTTATCTTACAAGGTTGCCGTGATGTACAAAACTGGATAATACATTCTGAGGGACCTATCAATGAAGGAGATAGATCATTACATAAATATGGTAGAAAGCATATTTAACTTGGAGTTAAGAGATTGGATTTTCATCTTGTTCTCATTGTCTCATTGAACTTCAGACTCTTTTTCTGTAAAATAGGGAATATAACCATAGGAGGTTTAGAGAATTAAGTGAACCAACGTAGGTGGAAATGCCTAGTTCATCATTTAGCGTATTAATAACATTTGCAGAATCTGAATGGTGCTGTTTGGAGAAAGTGGTGAGTTTTATTCTGGGAACATTGAAAGACATTCTTCCTTAGGAGTGTCTTTTAAAATAATTTCCTAGTGAGTGTTTTGGATCTTGGGTCTTTGATCATATTCCACTCAGCTCTGGTTTAGTTGCATGAATTGGGTTCTGCCTCTGTGGTCTTATACTGTGGCACTACATGAATTATTTACTTCAGCTGTCATAGGGATATAGAGGTTTCTTTTTACTCTTATAACTAGTATGTATTCAGGGTGATGCGACCATACATATTTTATGTTCTTCCTTGGAAGTATAAATCATTCCTTTTTATTTTCTTCTGTGACATCAATTTGTTGCCACTATGCCCTTTTCTCCATTTTTGTTTTTTATACATTTCACATTCTCTAAATATAGTGTATTTATGAGGTTACAGTGGTAAAGATTTTTAGAATCAGTTTGGACTCTTACTTATATTTAAAGAAACTAGGACAGATGGGGAATTTGACCAAAGTCTTTTATATTCCCTTTTTTTCTTTTCTTATTTCTTGATAGGGAAAAATTTATGTCTGGGATTAAATGTAACTTTTTTGTTCTATGATATTGTTTAGTTAAAGGTCACTTGTAAATTGTTTAGATCTGATGGGATTTAAAGTCATAAGAGTGGTCTGCTGTCAGCGAAGCAGAGTTTATGTCCTAATTTAGGAAGAGATTAGCGAATAGAAGTGTAAATCCAGCAGAGAGAAGAAGGACCCTGTCATGAACACACTTTTCACTCCTTGGCATACCTGGGATATTATTAGATATGACAACATTGTTTCATTAGGTGGCTTGTAGCCTTTCCTTTGTTTATATCTAGGAATTTTAGAAAGGAAGGCATGAAATTGAATGGATAATATCTACTCTGTAGTGCCAAGCACTTCCCACCTTATATGTACTATAAATATAGTTCTTTTTCTTTTAGAAAGTTACTGTGAGTGGTAAGGAAACCAGAGAAACCATGTCTCATAAACTCATTGGTACTAATTAAAATTTAGATAACCAGCTAAAGGGGATGTTAAGGGTTATCTAATCTAACATTCTAATTTTATGGACAGGAAAACAGGCCAAACAAGGAACAATAGTACATTCAATATTATGTAATTAAAGAGTCAGGATCACATTTCAGCACTTCTGACTCCCTTTTAAGTGTACTTTCACCAAACCTCTCTGCAAAGCATAATTTAGAGGAACGGGGGTGAGTAGAGGAAGGAGCTTCGATTTGGAGGCAGGATGTCTGCGTACAAGTCACGGTCCTGCCACCTAATGACTTGTTCCTGGGAAAGTACTAGCACTTCCTTAAGCCCCAGTTTTCTCATTTGTAAATGGGATTCTGCTGATACCTCTTTTGCCTATCTCACAGGGTTATTATTAGAATAAAATGTGAGATGCAATGGAAAAAACTACTTTAAAGTGGAGAAGGCCAGTTTGCTTATAAATCAGCTCCATCACTTATTGATTGTGTGATTTTGGATTTAATTTCTGTGAACATAGTTTTTACTTTTTAAAATTGGGACAATAGCTCCTTGCATGGTTGTTTTGAGGATGTTATGTAAGTAAATATAGAGGAAAAGAATTATCTTTTCTTCCTGTTGCTAGGTTCATGACTGAGGCCCATAAAACAAAAGACAGGTTAACAAGAGAAAAGTGTACACATTTATTTAATGTAAGGGTTTTTTTTTTTTTTTTTGGTAACGTGGCTTGAACTCAGGGCCTTATGCTTGCTAGGCAAGCACTCTAACTATAAGCTAAATCCCCAGCCCCCAATGTAAGTTTTATAGGACATGGGAGCCTTTAGAAGGAAATGAAGACCCAAAGAAATAGGTAAAGTTCTGTATTTTTATTCTTAGGTTTGATGAAGAGGTGAATAATCATGGAGAATGATTGGGCAAAGGGGATGTCATCTAATGGTAATGAGCTAGGGGAACTTTGCAAAGCCTGTTTGTTCAGATTCATTCATGTATTTATTCATTCTTTTTTTTTTTTTTTGAGGCAGGGTCTTGCTATGTAATTCAGGCTGGCTTTGAACTCGCGTCAACCCTTCTCTCATGTGCCACCACACCTCGCTCAGATTCTTTTTTTTAATGTCTCCATGTCTTCAGGGATGAAGATATTTCTTTCCTCTAGGTATAGGGAGGGCATCTCTTGAGTGAATCTTAACGACCTGCTGTAGGGAAGAAGAGAAAGGGGAAGATAAGAGTTACTTTCCTGTGTCTGCTGTTTTTCCAGATAATAAGGTGCCATGTTTTGGGAGTAGTATCTTCTGAACCCAATATAAAATTCAAAATGGTGCCTTGCACATTATGGGTATTCAATCAGTATTTGAGATCTTCTCAGGAAACAGTTCTGTCTTCTCAGAACCATTCCTCTAAAATCTTAAAGATGGCAGACCTTATTCTATGTTTATTTTTTTCCCCCTAAGGTGCTTGGGATTGAACCTAACAGGTCCTTGCCCATACTAAGTAAAGTGCTCTACCACTGAGTGACATCCTTGGCCCTCTTCTGTAGTTTTGAAATGGAGACTGTAAATCAGTTAATGTATGGATGTTTTTAGGTTTCCAGTGTAAACCCTAGCAGCCCACAGTCAGGCAGATGTTTCTGCTCAGGGAAGGGCCACTGGAGAGGAGAGGTTCTGTGGTAAATGGATTGGAAAAGAGGAAGAGGAAATGTGGTAGTTGGGAAAGTTGGGAGGGAGAATGGAAGTGGGAAAAGTGGTGCTACTTCTGGTCACTATGCCAGAACATTAAGTGGTGAAGTCTTTTCATTGTAAACTCTGTCTCTGAGACTATAAATGCCTCAAAATTGGAACCCTGTCTGTGTCTTCTGCTGCCCCAAACATGTGATTTGCCAATATAATAGTAGATATGCCAATATATTTTTATTGAAAGAATGTCTGAAGTGGAGAATTACTATGGCTCGTAGAGTTCCATTAATCTCCAGTGGCTCCCAGTCTCACCCTAGCACCACGTTGCAGAGATACCTTTATTTAACCAGGCTCTTCTAGTCTTTAACCCTAAGGATTGGCAGGGTTTCAGGACTTGGATTCTTAGACTTTGTTCTGCTGCTGATTTCCCTTTGCAAACTTGGTTAGGCCAGTCAGCTCTTTCCTTAAGCTATGGTCATTGTGTGGGCCCTGCCAGGTTCTTCTTTATGTTCCCTAATGTTGGGGTCATGTTTGTGGTTCTAGTGGATGAAAGCCCCGGAACCAGAAATCTATATGATCTGGCAAATGACATTTTCTCAGAGGGTCTAAGATTATGGAACAACAATGCTGAGATGTTCTCTCTTTCTACCCTTTCAAAAGATAATCTCATGAAGCCATTAATTCGGTAAATATGTATGGAGTATATACTGTGAATTAGACATATTGCTAAGTGCTTTAAATACTTCACCTTACCAAGTGATGCTTTGAATTAGCCTGATGATATTATTTAAGACAGCTGAGTTGGGTAGCAATATTATAGGCAGTCAGACAGGGCTGGGCCCTCGACAGAGTCAATACACAAGAAGAGACTACACTACAACTATGACCAAAGGTGCATCAGTTGAAGGCCAGGCCTTAAGATAAGGATAAAATGACCAGAGCTACACACTGGCCTGGGGGATAAACAATAAGCTGAGGATTATACTCATCTGATTTGCTAAAGCCTAGACAAATACTGCTCATCCTAGTGGGCGACCGGGACCTCCGGATCCACTCTGTTTTGGAATGTCTTTGTTTTCTTCATGTCCATTTGCTACGTGACCTGTTTCCCTATTGGATCAATATTACCTAAGTGACTATACTTGTAATATTATTGGTTGATTATAATTTTGACTCATATTGTACCTACTTCGTGATTTTACTCTACAAAACTTCCTCTGAAAAGTGGGCTCGTTGATAACCCACTTGGGTCCCCTCCTGTCTCTCAGAAGCTATCTTTCCCTCTCAATATATTTTCCTACTCTTAAACTCCTTTGTTCCTTAGAATTCATTCTTCGATTTCGGAGAACACGAACTCAGTGTATCTGACGTCTATCAGGTTGGGAGTTGTATTTTTTCCCCTATATCAGTATTGCTCTAGATTTCACAAATAAGGAATCTGGAGTTTAGCTAAAAGAAATGACTTACTCTAACTAGTAAAGAGTAGATCCAGAATTTAAACTCAAAAGTTTATGACTAAAAGATAATCACTGATTGCAGTGACCAGAATGGGGCTCCATAAAGGCAAAGACTGTAGGTTCACATTTATGTTCCCTGCACTCAACATAGATGCTGAAACAGTGTTTTCCATTAGATGTTTAAGATCCTAGAGAGTCATAGATTCAAAGAATAGTGTAGTTGAAGCCCACGAACACACTGAGGTGTGGTGTCACACACTTGTAATCCCAGCAGTTGGGAGGCTGAGGTAGGAGGATCACCACAAGTTCAAGGCCAGCTTGTGCTACATAGTGAGTTCAAGACCAGCTTGAACTACTACATAGTGAGACTGTGTCACAAAAAACAATAACTACAACAATGAAAAAGAGTACAATTGCAGTTGGGATGAGGATATTAAGAAACTGTTTCCTGGGTTCATAATATTTGCCTAAGCAAGCCCCAATTCTCAAGGTGATTTTCATTTTTTATAATCCATGGGGTCGATAAGGAAATATTATAATACTTTAAAGATCTTAGCTGGGCATGTACTTGTAGCCTGAGCTGTATTTAGAACTATTGTCCTAGCTCCTGAGTGTGGAGGCTGAGTGTGGAGGATTGCTAGACACTAGGAGAACAAGCCCATCCTGTACAACATAGTGAGACTCCCCATCTGAAAAAAAAGAAGAAAAAGGGATGAAGATGTAGCTTACTGATGGAGTGTGTGCCTAGCATGCAAGAGGCTATAGATTCAATTGTCAGCAACACCAACAAACAAACAAATGAAAGATCTTTACATTGCATTGGCAAATAACATCTTCACTGTGTTATATTGAGGAAATGCAAGGCAATACAAGCAAAAAAGTATTGTTTTAGGCCTGGTGCTACCTGTTCTATCCCCTCTGGGCTTCATTTCTTTTTATATATGATGAATCATTAGCTGAATGACCTGTTTGGCTCCTAATAGCTCAAAGATGGAGATAATGGTCCTGCAGCTGTTCCATTCCTTAACTTCATTAACATGGTGACACAGTTGATGTTTCAAATGTTCTGCAGCCCCATTGCCCCTTTCTCTTTAAGGCTACTGCCTAGTCTCCTTAAAGTCCATTGCCTCTGTGGGCTAGCATTCCCTTTTGAGATTGAATTGAGTTGTGCAAGGCCTCAGGAGATGGTGGAGGCACTTTCCTCAGACCTGGTTACGCCAAAAGCCCGTCAAGTAAAGTCTTCTCCCTAAAGAGGAAGAGAAAGTCTAGGTTTGCTGTGCAAATTGCCAAATAGATATTTTGACTTAATCTTCACAACAGTTTTCTGACATAGATATTAGACTCATTTTACATATGAGGCCATTGAGGTCCAGTGGGATAAAGTGGTTTATTACCTCATGAATGTTAATGGGAGATTCAAACCCAGGTTTGCTGACTCCAAAGCCTTATCTGTGTTTAGAACTATTCTTCTCACGTCTGATTCAGTATTCTTTTTATATACATCCCAAACATGCAAATTAAGTGTATAGCTGTGTTTAATGTAGTGATGGACAAAAGTTCAAATGGGAATATGGTGGAATGGGGAGCAATAGCTGTGGCACTCACGTAATTGCTGCATATTAAGAGTTGCCCTAGAATCTTTAATGCTGTAAGTGAAATTGTAGGCAATCTTATAATTTGGCATTTGAAAATGAATCTTTTTCAGCTGGTCAGCAGATGTAACAACACCTACCTTTGAGCATATTCTGTTCTAAAAAGGGATGAAAAGCTGCTTCTCACACTACCACAGGCAGGTGGATGAGCTCAGTTTTGACCTGAAACACTGTGTTAGTGCTTCTGAAATCTTTTGCTTTCAAGCTTGGTTATATTTTTTGTCAGAGGCTGGTAACCTGTGTTTTCACAGGTGCTGTAGAGAGTCAGACGGTGGAACATGGTGTTCTTAGGGTTCTTATCCCAATAGCTTGAGTTTTTATAAAGGGGAGTCCAGACCTCTCTTGACGTTGATGAAGAAGGCCGAAAGCTAGACCTTGGGAAGCACATCTGCCTCCTTGTTTTGTGGCATGGACTGTATTAGGATTCATTCTGTATTTGCTTTTTTTTTTCTTCACGGTACTGGGGATTAAACCTATGGCCTCCTGCCTGCTAGGCAAGTGCTCTACCCCTGAGCTACTTCCCCAGTCCCTTTTATATTTTATTTTGATAGAAGGTCTCAAAAAGTTGCTCAGGCCAGCCTCCAGTTTGCAGTCTTACTGATTCAGCCTCTGGAGTAGCTAGGATGATAGGCATGCACCACTGTATCTGGTTTATCCTGTATTCTCTGAAGCATGTAGCATGAAAAGGTAACAAAAACAAAATACTAGGAGTTTGGTGATTTAGCTCAAGTGGTAGAGTGGTTGCTTACCTAGCAAGCCCAAAGCCCTGAGTTCCATCCTCAGCACCCCCCAAAAACAAAAACAAAAACCAAAATACTAGGCTCTAGTTCTTGTCAATGGTGTGTGATTTTGAGAGAGTGAGTCATATTTTCTAGGCCTATTTCTTTTCTTTTCCTTTCCTTCTTTTTTTTTTTTTTTTTTTTTTTAGCTATGTAGCCTAGAATGGCCTCAAACTCGAGGCGATCCTCCTGCTTCTGGCTCCTGAGTCCTGGGATTACAGGCGTGTGCCACCACGCCTGAGTTCTAGGCCTATTTCTTTCAGTGTTTTAGTCCAGCGATTCTAGATGAAATAATTTTATTGTCTAGGAACCACACATCTCTACCCATGGAGTTTGTTGGCTCTAGATTATAGCTTCTTTTTTGCCCTTTTTATTTTTTTATTTTTTATTTTATTATTATTATTTTTTTATTTTTTATTTTTACCAAGAACATGGGTACATTGTATACATAATGATCATAATCAACATGGTTATTTTGTACCTGTACATGATACATCTTGGTTTTCCCCCTTCTTCCCCCTTCCTCTCCCCCCCTTCCACTCACCCACCCCTCCCTATTTGCAACAAGTGTAGCTACACTTTACCATTTTTTCCCCTTTCATCTTACTTTTCTTTTAACCTTCTTCTTTATCCCTCTTTTCCCTATCTAGTTCTCCTCTCTTTTGAATACTATCTCTCTTTTTTTTTTAAAACATAATATCTATTCTACCCCTTTGTCCTTATTTACACTTATGGTTTCTCATATCAGAGAAACAATTCGATGTGTACTAATAAGTGTCTGATTTATTTCACTTAAGAGTATGTTCTCAAGGAACATCCATTTACATACAAATGACTCTAGTTTATCCTTTTTTATGG